>BEWF01000261.1:0-31565 GCA_002583695.1 Pleurotus salmoneostramineus
GTTTGTTGCTCCAGTTCCTGAATAACTTCCAGGGTGTAATCAAATGATTTCGTTTTGTTGCGCAGATATTCAATAGTGTAGTG
Organism: Pleurotus salmoneostramineus; assembly: GCA_002583695.1. Taxonomy (NCBI): domain Eukaryota; kingdom Fungi; phylum Basidiomycota; class Agaricomycetes; order Agaricales; family Pleurotaceae; genus Pleurotus; species Pleurotus salmoneostramineus. The sequence goes on from BEWF01000261.1 coordinate 84, forward strand.
CTTCAGTGTGGGTGTGGTGGGGCGCTTTTGTAAAACATCTTGCAGCATCAATGAGTAATGAGTTGGCTAGGTTAACAAAGGGGTGCATACTGTAAATTTGTCGATTTGATGTGTCTGCATGAATTCCATGGACAACAGGGAAGGAGAACTTTCCTTCACTGAGATCTTCTGCAAAGCCTTTGTTGATAGAGTATTCGGTACTTTGAAGGTTCATGTAATCATCCCGGACTTGGTAGTATACACCAATCAGGTTGACCAGGGGTGTGTAGTCACTGTTATTTGGTGTGTCAAGAGCATTGGGTTGCAAATAGTGGGGGCATGCATACACATCCTTGTTCTTGGTAGCACATGCCATCATAAGTTTGATGCCAATGCGGAGGAGCCCACCTGTCTCTAATCAAGATAATGTGTTCAGTGATGATCAAACATTTTAGATGGAACCTTGCTCACTGTTGTTGACCATGTTGATATACTCTTCTTCAGTTGGGCATTGCAAACTGTCTCTCCACAAGATCTCAAGGCCCTGTCCCCTGTGTAGGGCCAGGAGCTCCTCTGTAACGTTGCAACATTCAGTGATGGTAGATATATGAGCAAGACCAGTCAAACCTGTGACAATGGACTCTAAATTAACTGAACCATTGTATCCACTGCTCTGCCTAAGTGCAAAAAGCTCTTGGAATGCTTGGAAGTAGACATAATTGGCAGTATTAATGGTCTGTGGTATCCCATAAATTCTATGAGCAACTAACAAAACATCAGACAGAAATTTTGAAACAGAGTAAGATAAAGTCAACCTGGTTGCCCCCTCCGTAGTTGAGAATCATCTTCAATATCATCAACACTATACACATTCAATATTTAGTCCCATCCCCAAGTTACATACCAATTTGAATGTTACTCACAGCAAACTAGCACTGTGCAGCATATTCACAATCTTCGCAATAATCCTCAGATTCTCCTCCGGCACCTCCAGCCATAGATTAAACGCTTCGATCATATGCGTGCGCATATCCTTCCCAGGTGTACTGGTAATATACGAATACGGCTCTAAAATAGCCTGCGTCCCAATGCGTCAATACATCAACTCATCAATTCATCAATTCATCAACTTCCACACCGCCATGGATGGCGGGAAAAAGAAGTCTCAAAGAAAAAGAAACTAACCGTCTCGTTCTTGGCCGACCACATATCCTTCTGCGCCAAGGTGTCAAATATATTCTTGTGCTTTTGTGAAGCCATATCAACGGGTAGATAGATGTTGACGTTGACGCTTTGGGGTCCGATCACTAAAATGCTGGGAAATATGAGACTATTAGTCCAGGGTCGCCCATACGTCGTTCATAAACGAAGAAATCTCAATTGATTTCAGATTGATAAGATCGATCATATTGTTTGGTGGGAGGAATCAAGGTATCCCAGACGATAAAGCACAAGACATCAAACCCACCTTGCAAGGGCTTGGGGACAGTAGAAACCTTGTCAAAGGGACTTGGGTGGGGGCACAATGGTGGTGATGGTGGTGGTGGTGCGAAGTCAAGCTAAACTATCATTCAAGCTCAAGGGCGACTGATCCTGCGCCTGACCTCGGGCTGTACCAGTGATTGAGTCTAATTCATCAATGACACACACAGAAGCGTCGTCGAGCGCCCACATTTGATCATCGTATCTGCAATTCACTCTAGCTCTCGACCAAGTCGTGTACATAGAATTCAACGACTTTGCAAGTGACCGAACGCGTACTGAATCCCACAAAAATGAAAAAGCACCAACGCTCACGCGTCGTCCATAGTTTTTTCAAAAAAAGCTTACTGATACAGTGGATTCAGTGCAATAAACGAGAAAGAAAAAAACGAAACGATAGAGAGAGAGGGAGTGTAATGGATAGATAGGGAAAGTGTACGATGTCAAACGAAAAGGGTCCTTTTCTTTTTCATTCATCGAACAGCGACAACGACGCTTCTACTTGGACTCTTTCGCCTTAGCAGCCATCTAAAAAAGCCCCCCAACACCAAATCAACAACCATCACAACAACGTCAAAAAAGCAAAAGAAGCACTCACCAAATTCAACGCCGACCCCGCCTTAAACCACTCAATCTGCCCCTCATTAAACGAATGCGCAAGCTCAATCTCCTCCTTCGTCCCATCCACATGCTTAACCCCCAACACCAAATTCTTCCCCGGCGCAAAGCCCTCCAACCCCAAAATATCCACCTTATCGTCCGGACGAATCTTGTCGTAATCCGCGGGGTCGGCAAACGTCAGGGCGAGCATACCCTGTTTCTTCAAGTTCGTCTCGTGGATACGCGCGAAGCTGCGGACGATAATCGCCAATCCACCAAGGAAACGGGGCTCGAGGGCGGCGTGTTCACGGGAGGAGCCTTCGCCATAATTATGATCACCAATGACCACCCACTTGATCCCCTTCTCGCGGTACGCAGCAGCCGTCTGGGGGACACCTCCCCATTCGCCGGTGTACTGATTCTTCACCTTGTTCGCCTCTCCATTCTCCGAGTTGATGGCACCGATGAGACAGTTTTGGGAGATGTTTTCGAGGTGACCGCGGTACTTGAGCCATGGGCCACCTGCGGAGATGTGGTCGGTGGTGCACTTGCCCTGTACCTTGATGAGGATGGGGAGGTCGGTGGGTGTCTTGCCATCCCAAGGCGTGAACGGCTTCAATAACTGCAACCGATCGCTAGTAGGGCTCACAGCGACTTGGACAGACGCACGGTCCTCAGGAGGAGCCTGGAACGTATTTTCACCAGGGTCATACCCGCGGGGAGGGAGCTCGTTTCCGGTAGGCGCAGTAAACTTGAATTCCTTTCCATCCGCACCCTTGAGGCTGTCAGTAAGCGGGTTGAAGCGCAAATCGCCGGCAAAGACCATAGCAGTGACCAAATCAGGTGAAGCAACGAAAGCGTGCGTGGCGGGGTTAGCGTCGTTACGGCCAGTAAAGTTGCGGTTGTACGAAGTGATGACTGGGCCCACCATTAGCTTTTGTCTAAAATGAGGGGGGGCAAGGGGAACGTACTCGAGTTGGGTTCCCCCTTCTTCACATCCCTACGATCCCATTGGCCGATACAAGGACCACAAGCGTTGGCCAAGACGAGTCCACCAACATCCTCAAAGGCGGCCATTTGACCGTCGCGAGCGATGGTAGCACGGACTTGCTCGGAACCGGGGGTGATGGTAAACTTGCTCTTGACGGAGAGACCGTGTGCCTTGGCTTCTGTGGCGATGGAGGCGGAGCGGGACATATCCTCGTAGGACGAGTTGGTGCACGAACCGATTAAACCGACTTTGAGATCCGTAGGCCATTTGTTTTCCTCGACGGCTTGGGCGAATTTGGAGATGGGGGTGGCGAGATCGGGGGTGAAGGGACCGTTGATGTGGGGCTCGAGTTCCGATAGGTTCTGCAATCATACATAAGTGTTTTGTTGCCTTGAGCAGGGAATAGAGGGTACTCACGATTTCGATGTGCTGATCATACTCCGCAGATTCGTCGGCCTTGAGGTTATGCGCAAAGCGGGCGGCGTAGTTGGCAATATCCGTTCTCTTCGTCGCATTCAGGTAATCGGCCATACGGTTGTTGAAGGGGAACAACGACGTCGTTGCCCCAATCTCCGCCCCCATATTACATATCGTCGCCATCCCCGTGCACGACAGACTCTCCAACCCCGGTCCCTTATACTCCACAATCGCGCCCGTTCCACCCTTGACAGTCAAAATCCCCGCGACCTTCAAAATCACATCCTTAGGCGAAGTCCATCCGTTGATCTTACCCGTCAAGTTGACACCAATGACCTTGGGACACTTGAGTTCCCAAGGCAAGCCAGCCATGACGTCGACGGCATCGGCACCACCGACACCACAGGCAATCATGCCAAGACCACCTGCGTTGGGTGTGTGAGAGTCGGTACCGATCATGAGACCGCCTGGGAATGCATAGTTTTCGAGGATGATTTGATGGATGATACCCGAACCAGGTTTCCAGAACCCAAGTCCGTACTACCAGCAAAAAAAGGAGTTAGTAAGTACACCAAGTGCCATTAGAAACAAATGCATACCTTGGCCGTGGCGGTAGCCAAAAAGTCGTAAACCTCCCTGTTGATGTCGATAGCACGAGCCAAGTCCTTGACACCGCCAATTTGAGCCTCGATAAGATGGTCGCAGTGTACGGTGGTGGGGACTGCAGCGGTGTCCATGCCAGCGGACATGAACTGGAGAATGGCCATCTGTAGAAATTGACGTCAATAAGTGCGTATGGGTGACGTAAACGGGAGATATAGTGACCTGAGCGGTAGCGTCCTGGCAGGCGACTCGCTGGAGAGAGAGAAAGGAGATCAGTGACTGGGGCTACGACGACCGGAAGAGGTACTCACGTCTGGTCTGAGTTTGAGGTAGGAGATGCCGCGCTCAATGTCCTGGCCATGTGGGTCATCGAGATGGCCGTAGAGGATCTTTTCGGAGAGAGTCAAGGGTCTCTGCAGCCTAGCGCACCGTCAGCAGCGAACACATCGTCAGCAAGAGGTAAACGGACCGTGAGCGAACGACAGCGAGGTTGTCCTCGATGCGCTGGTAGTTTATGTATGCATCCTTTTCGAGGAGACTCATTGGGACTTTGGTATCTCCGATGCGCTCTGGAGCGGCAGTGGCCATCCCAGCTGCCCTACGCTGGATGGTGCGGAGGGCAGTGGCCGTGCGGTTGGGATTGAACATGGCTTGTCTCTGTCGTCGTCAGAGACGATGAGGAAGAGAGGGAGAGAGGGAGAGTTGAGACGATGGTTGGAGGAGGAAGTGAAGGAGAGTTCCGGGATGGAGCGCTGTCATTTTTAACGGGATATGGTCCACGTGATTGGGTGTCGATAACCGGGGAGCCAATGAGGAATGCTGGATTAAAGAGGGACCGCCGCTGTCCGTGCAGGTCGTCCGACGTCCGCACTGGCACCGAAACACGGCATCCGTCGACCCCGTTGAACGTAAAACGAGTCCCCTCACTCTCATTACTCTCGGCGATGCACAACAGACCATGCATGGGGAAGAGGCACCGAGTCCAACTCTTAACCGGCAGATGCGGGGGAATGGGGGAATCGTTGTTGATGATGTTGGTACCGGTTGGTTGGGGTGAGTGTGTCAAGAGGGGGAAATGGATACGTGTCCGAGTCACATCGATGAGAGCGACAGACGAGGAGAAAAACGAATGAGCCAAGTCACCCATCGATCTCTCTTTTTTTCCTCCCGCCATGTCACCTTTTCGCTTTCCTGTTCCACCAGACCTTGTCGACGCCATCCAAGATCGTCGGGTTATCGGCTACGACCCACTAGTTCAGCCTGCGCTTCTTGTGCACGAGTTGCCCACATCCACGGAATCGAAGGAGACGATTGGCTTGGCGCGGTACCACGCTGCCCAAATCCTCAACGGCACCTCTGACCACATCCTCGTCATCGTTGGCCCGTGCTCCATCCACTCCCCTGCACAAGCTCTGCACTATGCACGCCTCCTCAAGCCCCAGATCGATGCAGGCAGATGGCCCAATCTCCTCATCATCATGCGAGCCTACTTTGAGAAGCCGCGTACCACGGTCGGGTGGAAAGGGCTCATCAACGATCCGTCCATTGACGGCACCTTCCAGATAAACACCGGCCTCCGCACAGCCCGCAAACTCCTCTGCGACCTGACACACATGGGCATCCCCGTCGGCAGCGAACTCCTCGACACCATCAGCCCCCAATACATCAGCGACCTCATCTCCTGGGGCGCAATCGGCGCACGCACAACAGAGTCCCAACTCCACCGCGAACTCGCCTCAGGCGTCTCCTTCCCCATCGGCTTCAAAAACTCCACAGACGGCACCATCTCCACCGCCATCGACGCAATGCGCTCCTCCTCCCACCCACACGCCTTCATGGGCGTAACAACAAACGGCCTCGCAGCAATCGTAAAGACCCGCGGAAACAACGACGTCCACATCATCCTCCGCGGCGGCGCAACAGGCCCAAACTTCTCCTCCCCACACATCCTCGACGCAGTCTCCAAGATTCAAAAATCCGCATCCCGCGAGTTCCCCAGCATCATGGTCGACTGCAGCCACGGAAACTCCCAAAAGAACCACAACAACCAACCCCTCGTCCTCTCCGACCTCGCACGCACACTCGCTTCCGGCGACCCACACGCACGCCATATAACCGGCGTCATGATAGAGTCCAACATCTACCCAGGACGCCAGGACGTTCCCAAGGACTACACGGCTGCAAACGACCCACTCGTAAACGGCACTCAAACAGTCGCCGATGTCACACAAATCCCACAATCAACAACTCACACCCTCAAGTATGGCGTTAGTATCACAGACGCATGCGTCGATTGGCAGACAACCCTCAACATGCTCGATGAACTCAATGACGTGTGTCCTTTCATTCTCTCTTTGCATTTCCCCCCAGCTGATTCCACACCCACAGGCCGTCGAAAAGCGCAGACAAGCCCTTGCTGCTACCACCTAGATCATCCATACGTACTTATATGTACTCCGAATGTATTTGATCCGCTTGTACTGTGGGGATCCCGTCCCCCACCCCCACCTCCGTGCCGCTTCCCCCCATGCCAAGAGTTATGTATTCCGTTCCGTTCACGTAACCCCCCTCCTTCCCCTCAATCACTTACATACCTACTTCCCCATTCCGATCAACAGTCTCGACCCATGAATAAATCCGTCGCAAAACGCTCTTCCCTGACCGCGCCTTCTAAGACTTTGTTTCCGTCACGCGTGTCCACCCTAGTAAGTATACCACCCCTTCGGCCTCTTCCATTCCTCAATTTTCAAAACACTCGAATGTATTCATTCATCATCTTTGAGTAACACTGAACAAATTCTCGCCCTACACCCTGCGAGCTTACCGTCCCGTATCACGCTCATTTCCTCTCTTCCTCTCCCTCTCTCTCCCTCCCACTTAGCCATTACTCATTACTGACTACTCACTACTCACTAGTTCACTCCTCATCCGACCCTCTACATCATGCATCAATATTCAATATTCAAATATCCAATCCTCACCCACCCACTCTCCCTCCTCTCTCCTCTCTCCCCTCCTTCCCTCCTCCCTCCTCCCTCCTCTTCAGCTCCATCGATCATCCCATCCCAAACCTGCAAACCGCAAAACCCCCACCGTCATATAATCTCCAAATGCCAATATAAGTACTTAGTCTTACATATTTCCATTTCCTTCTTCCTTGCATCACAACCATTATTCCTCTAGTACTCTACATGCTCCAAAGCTACTTACTTATACAATTACATATGTATCATCGCCCGCTGTTCGGCTACCACTGCTAGCGCTCCTTATCGAAAACCTCTCCACTCTTAAAAAACAACTGGCAGCTTTAACCCACACTCACGATCCTAGATCCTACAAATTTCCAACGCCTTTCCAAATCTTCACATCTCAAATCTTCAAATCTTCAAATCTTCAAATCTTCTCCTCCGTGAACATCCCAAATGAACGTTCAAACAAGCCCCAGGGATGCACCGATGATCGACGATCGATGAAAGCTCTCCACTCTCACCGTTCACCGTTCACCCGTTCACCCGTTCGTTCGTCCCGCATCCAGTTCATTCAATGTATATAGTACTTACTTATACGTACAAAGACACCAGTTGCAGACTCCACTGCCGCAGCCGCATGCGTATTCCATCGCCTGAATCACCAACGCTTACCAGACATTCCGCATTCCGCATCACCGCATCACCGCATCACGTCGAATACACTAGACTCTACTCCGAGTCTAGAGTAGAGTAGAGTAGAGTACTCCTCGCCAGAGTCGCCAGAGACCACATCGACGCTAAGTGAAACTTTATTTAAAGTAACTAACGGATGTCAGATGATCAATTTCCTCCTCAAGACTCGAGTCAACTTTCAAGTAAGTAAGTAAGTTCTTCCAAACCTCTGATCCACATTCGCCTCTGCTCCCGCTGCCAGTGAGGATGCCCTCCTACTCATCAAATTCAAAGCTTATAGTAGATCTTAGACCTGGGCCTGAACGTTGATTGTTGCACGGATTGATGGACAGATAGGCTGCAACGCCAACGCCAACACCAACGCCAACACCGACGCCAGCCTTGATTCCAAATGTTACATGTGCCAAACCGGGAGGCAGCCCCCCGAACGCTTCAAGGACATGATCATCTGCGGACAATCGACTCGCGATGAACGACAGCAAGTGTTCCCATTATCCAACGTCTGCACCTACATCTACATCTACATCTACATCATACTTACCCGAAATCAGGCCTATACTTATGTACATAAAGGGATACATCCCTCGATGCCTCCCTCCTCCCTCACTCACTCCCTCCATCCCTCACTCCCTCGCCGTCCAGTCCAACCCACACCTACAACTTCCTAAATCCTTCCAAGTATCCGTACCACAACCTCCCTACTATCCTCTAGCTCCTTACATCCCCCATGACATCCATGTTCAAACTCTTCCTCCTCGCCCTCGCCCTCGTCTTCGCCTCTGCCTCTGCCTCTGCCTCTGCCTCTTCCACCATCCCCGCATTCTCAACCACCCACCCCCTCCCTCCTCCCAATCCCAATCCCAATCCCAACATCCCCACATCCACGCTCGACAAACACACCCCCGCTCAAGTATTCATCGCCATAACCGACTTCATCGAATCCATCAAAGCCCTCGCAACCGCAGTCAACGCCCTCCCCGCCCAGAACCCCACCCTCCTCGAAGCCTATGTACGTCCGCACCCTCTCACCTCTCACATCTCACATCTCACATCTCACATCTCATCGACACCCGTTGTACTCTACTTACTCACCCCCATTCCCCATTCCCCATTCCCCATTCCTTCCCGAACAGAACGCCCAGCACATTCTCGACAGAGTAATTATAAACGCAGACACAGCAACTCGGGAAATCCAAGAATACACAATCCCTCTCTGAAGCCGACAGCCGTACCATCCTCTCCAAACTAGAAGACCTAGAACCAGCCGCCGACGCTGCTATGAAAACCGTACGTACAGTCTTCGCATCGAGTCATCGTCCCTTCACTCACTCACAAACAACTCACAAACAACTCACAATCTCCTCATCGATGCATCGCTCAACGTTCAACGTTCAACGTTCAACCTGCAGTTCGTCAGCAAGAAACACGCCCTCCAAACCGTTCTTAATCTCCCCGTCGTCTTCGCCTATGTGGACCTCAAACGCCTCGATACCTCCACAACAAAAATGTACGACGCGCTTCTGCTTATCATCTGGGTAAGTACATATATCTAAATGCTAAAATGTCATCTAACATCTAACATCTAACATCTAACATCTAACATCTACATCTAACATCTACATCTACTCTATACATCGTTTCCCTAACATTTTCCTCCTTATACCCCACGCTAGCCCGCGCTATTCGACGACACCTCGAAATTGAAGAACCACGTCCATGTGGTGATCGAAGCGGGTGCCGCAGCGTTTGCCCCCCCCCCCTTTGAATAAATGATAAATGGCACTTTCAAGTTCAAGTCGGTGCGGTGCGGTTACGCGGTATCCCAGAGTCTCATTCTCATTCTCATTCTCAAATTCTTACCGTTTCAACATTTCAACGGTCACCGTCGAACCATCCTTACTAAGTAAGTACTACACTTTGTGATTTATGATATCCTCTTCATGCATTCAATACATATGTAGGCCTCGTTATTAAATAAATAAGTACCAATAATCGCATTCCGTGCCATTCACGTAACCCTCCGAGTCCCTTTCACTCTACGTTTTCTCCTGAGGACATAGGTTCATTACCGGAGGTCCGGAGCATCATGTGTACTACGTTTCCCTCCTAGATCACGAATCACGATCACCCTACCCTCCGTTTCCACTTTCCCTGAGCCTCCAACCCCAGTCTCAAACTCCCGCTCTCCAATGTCCAATGTCCAATACCTAGACTCTAGAGTGCAGAAGACTAGCATATTCCATCTTGATCCTCCGAGTCCCATCTTCCAGGCATCCCCACCAACCGTGCACTTGCACTTGCACTTGCACAAAGTCAGCGGAATCCCCACTCCACTTTCTCTACGAAGTTAACCTACCAAAGCGGCAGTGGAGAGGAAGTGAAGGGTCGGGTCGATTGAACGAAGCCTGAACGTCCTAGACACCTCAAGATACTCTATATCACTCTACCAAGAACCCTTCAATCGCCTTCAGGTGAGTGGATCATCTCATTTCATTCTTCCCTATCCCCTATTCCCAACACCACATCTATCCACATCTATCCACAACGCCAATACACACTACCTACTATACCCAAAGGCTCAAAGAATAACACACTTCACCAACCCACACCCCTGTTCATTCCTCGCAAACCACGCATAGCTATCCGCATTCTTGATAGCATTCGCCGGGTTTGTCCTCGCGAGCGTCCACGCGCCGAGGGAGGTGTACCACTCCGCATTATTCTCATTCGCCCCAGGGAGTGCGCCGGCGTTGAAGTGCGATGTCTCGTGCACGAGGACGTGGGCCTGACATATGAGAAGAGAACAGGACAGACGATAACGTCAGCTCGAGGATGGCGAGAAAGAGAGCTCAATTACCCTGGTTATCCCACTGCTCTGAACGCTGTTGAAGAACGGCGGGCATAGGTTGATACGTCCGTGGCTAAGACCAATATGTCAATCAAACGGACCACCCAACTTCCCAGGGCGGTGAAGCAAGAAAAAGGACTTACGCGAGGACATTTTGAAACACATACGCATAGACGAGCAGCGTCCCCGCCACCACCCCATTCTCAGCCCTACAATTGTCGGGACTACACCCATAGGTAAAATCCTCGATCCGCTTATTATGCAGTGCCGTAACCCTTTGCAAGACCTCGTTGAACCGCGCGACGTCAAAGTCCCCAAACCACGTCTTGTATCGCTCGAGACGAGGATCAGCGGGTGCAGGTACGACACCGCCGAACGCTTGGAAGTAACTACCATGATGCGATTTGTGAGTTAGGTAAGGGTAAGAGGGCTAGCGAGGGTTGACGGAGGCTTACTTGTACGCATCGTCGATGTATCTCCGAGCCTGCGGTATAGCAGCGTTGACGGCAGCTTGTTGGGCGGCATTGCAATTGGCATCAAAGACTGGGACATCAGCGGTAGCTTTGATATCAACCGCGAAATTTTGAGCCGCCGTTACAATTCCTGACAGTAACGAAGACGTATCAGCTATGTAGGTTTTCGGTGAATATCTGTGGGACACCGAGAGTAAGTACCTTCCGCAATGGGCTGGACCACAGCACCAAGCACGCCTCCACATCCGAGAACGAGGACAACGGTGCAGAGAGAGGCAAGCTTGGCCAAGGAGAGCATGGTGCACTGAGTGGAGTAGACGTAGAGGTCAAGTTCTCTGACTCCTCAAGAAAGGGATCAAAGACCATTTTTATAGGGACACCCGAGACACTCGAGAGCCGCGTGCAAAGAGTCTCATCGCGCTACGTCCTGCTTAGGCCGAACGTTCCAAGTCTTTCGATGGAGCTTGTGGCCTGCATAGAAGTTGAGTCGAAGTCGTTATGTATGTAGTAGGACCAGGAATCGATTCCAAGGATTTCGTACACAATTCAGGAACGTATTGTGTACGTACTTACTTGAAATCTGACAGCGAATGGAAGGTAAGAAGTTACGTGTGCCACGACGGTATCCATCCAAACATAGAGTACAGCGCCACTAGAGTCGCAGGATAGACACCAAGGATGAACAAGGGCAAAGAAGCCCGGCGACAGGAAAATTATGAAAAGAATTGACGCTATCAGATCGAGTCGAGGAAAAGGGTACAAGTGACAACTCACCAGCTTGATACGATGGGTGGATGTACGTTGACACGATTTGGTCGCGTCCTCAGACTGGTCGGGCTGAAATTCCTTTAGGGCGATTGGTGGCCGTGGTGATCGATGGCGTGTTCGGGTGATTAGCGCTGGCTGTGAAATACCCTGAGAAGCACTAGAAGCAAAGAGACCGGTGGCAAGTTCAATAATCGCAAGGGCCGAAGGCTCGACTCGGAATGTACCAAGTCTTCTAGCTCGTTTCGTTGTCCGTGCGATAGCTTTGAAAACTATCCAACCACGGCACCGTACTACGCCAGCAGGAGTCTGGAGGGCATCGAAAGTCAATTCGAAACTTTCTACGGTGAAGGAAACTAGTTGGAACATGGAACTTAGGAAACTAAGTGGCGCGTGGAAAGGACAACGACTTTTGGATCAACCGATCATGCATCCCTATCTTGATCACATGACCGCGCCTTCGGTGAGGCATGGTCGATGACCGACGCATCTTCTTCCAATCTTCTTCAACCTTCCAGCATCACATCTCTGCCCTCAACATAGGGCTCAACGACGTACTAGTATTACTTAGTCGATCATCAATTATGTGCCGCCAGCCAAGTCATTACCACCAACTTGCAAACATACTCCAAATCGAACAAGTTCGTAGTTCAAACTTCGGGCCAACTCACCCATGCTCGTGCTTGGCTGTCCTGGTTTGAAACGACACTCGATTAACTGCTAAGCGGAACCAGCATCGTGGCACACAATATCTACTCTTCGAACTCCATTCATACCAAGTATGTATGTACCTGAAATACTTGTGAAATGCTCAGGGTGCTAATCGAAGTCGCTGCGACTTCTATTCAGGCCAAAAGTCGAGCTGACTGCCACAAGACTTGCAGCAAATTCAGTCTAGGCAGCACGTAGGCTCTTTGCCTGCCGCCCTCATATCGGGTCATCCTATAAAATGCTGCTCAAACCCTCTCTTGAAGGGTCAGAGAGCTCGAACTCTACCTCCAATCCACTGCTTAGTTCATCATGCTTTCTTTGGTCAAGCTTGCCGTGTTCTGCACCGTCGCACTCGTTCTCGGATGTGTAGACGTGCTTGGTGCTGCTGTCCAACCTAATGCTGAAGGTAAACTCGTTGATCTCGTGTATCTAACCAACAGCTAGCTGATCAATCTACTGCTGTCCAACCTAATGCTGAAGGTAAACTCGTTGATCTCGTGTATCTAACCAACAGCTAGCTGATCAATCTACCGCTAGGAACTGTGACGGCGGCTCAAAACTTCGCAGCGGATGTCCCTGTCTATCCTACTTGCAGCGATGCTCAACGCGCTGCTATTGACGCTGCTATCCCGGAGGCGCGAGCATATATCGAGGATGCATTCCGGTAAGATCTCCAGCCTTTCACTCTTTCTCTTGCTGGGTATCTAATCAGAACCCCCAGATACATCAGTGCTTTCCATGGCGCAGCCCCTCTGCCTTCTGATCCCCGTCTCGAGCGGTACAAGACTTGGTTCGGAGAATTCAATCAGACTCGTCTCGAAGAGGTTATCACACGCGTTACTGCCCTCTACAACGCCCACCTCAACGATTTCACATACATCTGTGATCCTGCGAGGTGTGCACAAGTTGCGAAAGAGGAACACGTAATACTGCCTCTGTACGCGTTTGTCGATGACGCTCAAGATCCCTTTCGGTGAGTTCCCCTTCCTCCATCATCCAGGCACACCGCTGATGAAACAACGCGACCTCGAAGCTATGGATACATCAACTTGTGCCCTCCCTTTTTCAGTGCTCTTCAGAGCAGCGGGATCACAAGGGTAACTCCTCCCAGTTCTCTGATACCACTCCGACTCCTGCTCATCCTAGTGACTCCATCATAGGCCCATGTGCTTATTCACGAAACAGCACATTTCAAGGCGTTCAATCTCCCCGGAGCCAACCATGATACCAAGGAGTTTTACACTTCCGTCGCCGCTTGGACTCTCGCTCGAGCGAGCCCCGATAGAGCCATCAGGAACGCGGACACCTATGCCTGGTTCGCGAGGAACGCTAAAGGATGCGATCTTGCGAAGTGTATTATCCTTTGAACAGTGTTGTCGGCTTGTAGCATGTAGTCTTAGCCAGGTCTAGTATCCAGCCCTCGATCCACAACCACCCAAGATGCTACGACCTTCTACATGACTGGCAATAACATTTCAAACACTCAACAACCGCAATTCTCTAGTCAGCCTCGCGACGCAAAGTTTGTTTTCACGGCAGCGTGGACCGGTCAAGCGCCGCGCCGTTCCCATTCATCTTCGCATCTTTGTTCATGTTCACTTCACGGTTCACCTGACTTGCTGACGGCTCCCACAGAAACGGCGTTTAATGTCCCCCAGCTTTCCCCATCAACACATCAACATATCATTTGATCGCACGGGAGAACACCTCTCAGTATGTGAACTTGAATTACAAGATCGCTGTTCCGACATGTCTCTGACGATCTAGACAACCCACACTTCCGCTAGTTGCTGTTTAATATCGTCCATTCAAGTTCCAACACTCCCAAGCACGCCATAATCCATGTGCCCTCCAGTCAACGGTGATCACGTCCGTAACGCAACTCTTCTCAACGTCTCACCACCTCCCACGCACAATATCCTCGCTAACGTATAACATATATGAGGGGCCGAATCCCCTGTGTCAACTTCGAGCATCCCACTCCCAGGGTAGCGACTAAGAATGTCATTATCAGCTATCCTCAAGGAGCTCCTCTCTGTTGCGACTACGATGTACGCCATCTTCTCTCCTCCTACCCTAGAAATCCCAAATTGAAACCTCTTCAACTAACCTAGCCAAGTCGAAGATGTACGTCCAATTTCCAACTCAACCAGAACATTACAGCTAACGCTTCCCCATTCTCTCATATTATCACCCAGTCCCTCGCAGTCGCTTCAACAACTCTCCTCCTCTACGATCATTGTCTCACTTTCGCTGACGAAGTGCGCGAAATTCCTTCCTTGCCTACCCTGCGCACCTCCAACCACCTATTCACTCACTCCTTCTCAAATAACACAGGTCAAATACATCTGGAAAAAGCCAAAAACACCGCGTAAGTCTACTCTCCCTCCCCATTTCACATCCACAAACATTTCATTATACACAAATTCCACAGTGAGCTGCCTATACCTCCTCAATCGATACTTCGCCCCCTCCATCTTCATCATATGTCTCATTGACATCCCCGATTGGCCCGCTGAGGTACGTTCTGACCCCCAACCAATCTGCAAAACCCTGATTTTATCCACTCATACCCATGGCCTTGTTTTTAGCTGTCCGTATCCTCGTTCACTGTGGATATCAAAACTCTTGACTAATCGATAAAGCAACTCTTACGTAGCTGCTCAAGATTTGCCAAATTCCAAGGCGTATTCACCGCCGTGTCAGTAATGGTAGCCGAGCTAATGCTTGTGCTCCGGTACGTTCCTCTTCTCATCGCATCCACAAATCATTCTATCTGAACTTTTAACGTAGCGTCTACGCCGTCCACCACCAATCTAAAGTCATCCTAGCCATCATTCTGTCAATATGGTCGGCACAGCTGGCTTGTATATCCTACGTCCTCGCGCATACTCTTCGTTAAGTCCCATTCATCATATCCACTACTTATCTTTGAGGCTCATCTTCTGTGTGTCCCTTTTAGCTGCTCCACTTCCCCGAACACCAATCACGTTTGGATGTTTCTTGATTTCCGACCCAGCCATGTACTTCCAGTTTCACTCCCTTTCTCTCTCCATCATTCAACTCGTCTTTTCTTCAGAGGGAACCGCTATATCCTCTACATCGCCCCAGGCATGGTCTTCGACACCACCATCTTCCTGATGCTTTCCACCGCGATCTTTAAACGCGCAAAAGAGCATCCCTTGACAACAATGCTCCAGATCATCCTCCGCGATGGGATACTTTACTTCACAGTCGTCCTTCTCCTGAACGCGGCGTGGTTGACTACAGCTCTGACGCTTCCGGTTCGTGTGCCTCATATCGCAAGACTGTTTGCCCTGCTGACGGTTACCTCATAGACAAACTCTCAGAATATCTTAGCTTTGTGAGGCCCGAACTTCCCACTACATTGATTATCGTTCTGATCAACCCCTCATCTCCTCTTATGACCTCCTCATCAGCCCCTGCGTTGTGTAAGTCCCTCGAGCCCTTCTCTTCCCCTTCCTCACCCTTCTAATGTACTCCTCTGTCTTTTTGCTCAGAATGACTGTAACCCTCATCGGCCGCCTCACCCTCAATCTTCGGAAAGGCAGCGCCTCTGTCATTTTCGACACTTCCACCAACGGTGACGGTCGATTTCGGCGCTTTGTCAATTTAGAATCTGGTGATGCTTCCACAGGAGTGGGCGGCGTCGGAGTTGGGGTGGGTGGAGAAGGTATTGAGCTTTCTGTTTCCCTTGGGAAAGGGAGAGGATGGGAGAAAAGCACGCGGAGAGTTGATGAATGGATCGAATGAACCTGAAAGGGTAAACATGACGGTCATAGCTGCGATGGCCATAGCATTACAAGTTCAATAAAGGTGCCCCAACTCACACCATGCCTCTCTCATAAGCTTTTGACACTGAAGCGCAGAATTGCGGCGCTAACCTCGCTTCTCTCAGACGTCCATACAGTCCCCGCTCAACACCAGGAAATCGTTGCTCCAATATATCGTACCCAGACGGAACTAACCATTATAGCGCACCCCTAGGCCTACTGCGTTGGTCGTCGGCACTTGATCGAAAAGCTAATCGAGCATGCAACTATGTACCTCGACTCGATGCGGGGTCTTCTTGCTCGTCACACGGGTTTTAGTGGTACTTTCTGTTCCAATATTGATTGATTAATCACCATAATCCACCAGCTACCGAACATCGACTATCAAATGTGCTTTCCAGCCACGCCTGCTTCGACTTCGTAATTCATTTTTCCCATCTCAGCCCTTTCTTCGACGCTGACCTATTCCAAGGGCGTATACTATCACTCTTCGCAGCACGTCGATGACGTCGAAGCATCAAAAGTCATATTAGTACCGACCGATATACTCTACCACATTACCTGGGGATCTGATACAAATACGCCCCAAGGCTCCTTCCCTCCCCCGCACACTCAGACTTCGAGGTCAACAACTTACAATGTCGTTCTCACAGTTCTTCGCCATTGCGAACACAATGTATGTGGTTCATCCCCTCTCACAAGTCACTACCCCAAATAAATAAAACTACTTTTGCCTACCCCAGACGAATCGAAGATGTATGCTTCCGTTTGCCGCAAGAAATTTGATCCCCCGCAACCCTGACATACACACACACAGTCCCTCGGGATGGCATCGTTGACACTCCTGGTCTATGATCACTTAATCACTTTCGCTGATGAGGCAAGTCCATCCCCGCAGAGTATAGCAGGCCACCGTTCTCAATTAACCACTCAACATGCTTGAAATGACTAGGTTAAATACATCTGGAAAAAACCAAAAACACCATGTACGCCCGGTTTCCTGCATCGTCAATCGCTCACCACCCACAAGGACGTCTACTCCAGTCAGCTGCCTGTATCTCCTAAACCGATATTTTGCATCATCAGGTTTCTTCATGCTAGTCCTCATGAACACCCCCAGCTGGCCCATCAATGTACGTCACCAGCGAGATAATCTAGCACCTCACGACTCAAACTTCTCTTCGCAGTTGTTCGTAAAGCCAGATCTTTATCTGGGAATCTTGGTCACCTAACAAACTCTAGATGTTTCAAGTCAGCCAAAATTCAGGGAGTTTGTACCGCCTTGTCCGTGATGCTCGCCGAGTTGATACTCGTTCTGAGGTACAGTCCATCTATTCATTCCTCAGCCACTAACTTCCTCCCTCCTTAAAGGGTGTATGCCGTCCATCATCAATCAAAACTTGTATTCGCCATGATGATGTCAATATGGTCGGTCCAGATCGGATGTATGAGCTACGTTCTAGCTCACACTATCGGTGCGGTGCCCATCCGCCAATTACACCCTTTCTCTACTCAATCAGGTATACCCCAACTTGTGTAGCCGCTCCGCTCCCCCGAACGCCCATTACATTCGGCTGCTTCTTGATTTCTGACCCAGCAATGTACATCGAAGATTCCCTTTCACCATTCTTTCTCTTCACTGATTCCGTCTGTTTGTCAGAGGGAACCTATCTATCCTCTACGTCGCCCCAAGCATGGTCTTCGACACTACAGTGTTCATTATGCTCTCTACTGCGATAGTCAAGCGCGCAAGGGCACACCCTCTCACAAACATGTTCCAGATCATCCTCCGTGACGGGATACTCTACTTCACTGTTGTTCTCCTCATGAACGCGGCGTGGTTGGCGGCGGCTTTGAATCTTCCGGTTTGTCTTATTGATGTATACCTTCATCTGGGAGCTCACAAAACCCCAAGGAGAACTCTCAGAATACTTTGGCATTGTGAGTGACAACTCCCCAAGGCTGAGCTTTGGTTGAGCGCATTGTTACTTTCTGATCAACCTTTTCCCTATCAATCAGCCCTTGCGTTGCGTGAGTGCTTCTCCCCATCCCTCCTTTCCTCCCTCTCACCCACTCTTCTACGCCACCTTTCCTTCCTTCTCCACAGCTTGACTGTCACCCTAATTGGCCGACTCACACTCAACCTCCGAAAGGGCAACACCTCCGTAATATATGACACCTCAACCAATGTCAATGTCTGGCGGTTTCTCCATGTCAGCGATGCTTCAACGGATATGTGCGGAGAGGACATCGAATTTTCTACCGTTTGGGAAGGGGAGTCAGAACTTTGAGGGCGCGCAAAGAATGGACGAATGTATTAAGTAAAGTGGTCTAACAACAACATCGATATAGCCTACATGATGCGACACTAACGTCACATCCGAACCTCTCCCAGAATGATGTCGAAACGGTCTCAAATATCCACGCTACCTTCCCAACCAACATAAAACGTCGACGCGTCAATATCAGGCTTGCTGTGTTCCAGAAGTCGGGATCGCTGCCAATGTTACAACATTTGTCAGCCCATACCTCAAAGGGAACGATGCGTGACGCATCAAGCTCTATGCCTCCACCACCATATCCGACCGCGAAAAATAGCGTCCCTCGATGATGGTTCTGGCACTTCGGATCATCCTTTGTGAATCACTGATGGGACATCTGCGTTATCCTTTACAGCTAGGGGACCATCATCGATTTAGAAGTCTCGCCACGGCATCATTGTTCACCGTTGTTGGCGAGCATGAGCAGGGCCACAACCCCAGTCTTCCGTGCTACGGATCCTCTCTCGTCTCAGATAAACTTGTGCGAAGGTGGCCTGTGACCGGAACATTGCAGCAACATTGCAGCGTCCACACAGCACAGGATATTCCAACCTGTTGGATTCCCCAATTCCCGGCATGACTCCAAGCTGTCCAACAGATTTAAGCTTCTGCTCCTATCAGAATCAGAATCAGCTATCGTTGCGCCGACGATAACTGACCAACTCCACGGCTAACGCCACCATAACTCCTCACAACGGCGGTGCGTCAAGGCGTAGTTGGAAGGCATCCTCACAGCTTCACAATCAATGCATCAATACATCCTTTGATGTAGAGACGCGTATTTGAGGTCTGCATCTGAGCTCCTAAGCTCCCTTCCTCTTTGCTTCCTCTACACGCCGTCCCTCAAGGCCTCAAGCTCAAGGCCGACCACGAAGTATGTCGTTATCAAAGCTCTTCTCCGTTGCGACTGCCATGTACGTGTCTTCTTCCCGCCCTACTAAATCCCGAAAAATTTAATGAATTTTTTGAAGACGAATCGAAGACGTACGCTGTACTCAACTTGGTTCCCCCCCGTTCTGACCTTCGTGGATGCAGTGTCTCGCGACAGCATCAATGACACTCCTCCTCTACGATCACATCCTCACACTCTCTGACGAGGGAAGCCCGTCCTTTACCCCCTTTCCAGCGTACTTATACCTTCACAATAGATTGAATACGTCTGGAAAAGGCCGAAAACACCCCGTACGCTTCATCTCCCACAATCATCTACTCCCCAAAATAACAAGGATTCAAGTTAGCTGTCTGTACCTTTTCAACCGATACTTTTCATCCTCAGTCTTCATCATACTCTGTCTGCTTGACACACCCGACTGGCCCGCTAAAGTGCGTCATGGGTTTGATCCATTAGCACATTACTCACTCAACTTTGCTATCAGTTGTCCGTAATCCTGATACTTACCCTCTTTATTCCACGCGTTCTTGATATTGAATGTCACAATATCTAACAAACCATAGGTGTGCAAGATCTGCCAAATTCCAGGGGGTGTGCACCGCTGTGTGCGTAATGGTGGCCGAGTTGATGCTTGTTCTGAGGTCAGAGCATCTCCGCCCTTTCACATTATCTTGCTGATTTCCAATCTTCCACAAGAGTGTACGCCGTCCATCATCAATCGAAAATCATCCTCACCGTCATACTGACAATATGGTCAGCCCAGCTGGCGTGTGTGAGCTACGTCTTGGCCCATACTCTCCGTGAGGATCATATTCCGCATCCTATTATATTTCGCGATTTATCTACGTTCACCTATGTAGCCGCCCCACTCCCCCGAACACCAATCACATTTGGTTGTTTCTTAATCTCCGACCCAGCCATGTGCGTTCTTGCCACGCTTCGAGCTTTGAGGTGCAAGTTTCACTTACTGCCGATCTCCTCGCTTCTCAGAGGCAACCGCTACATTCTCTACATCGCTCCCAGCATGCTCTTCGACACCACCGTCTTCCTCATGCTTTCTATCGCCATCTTCAAGCGCGCTAGAGAGAACCCATTGACTAAGATCCTTCATATCATCCTCCGTGATGGGATTCTCTACTTCACGGTCGTTCTCCTCTTGAACGCGGCCTGGATGGCTACAGCGTTAACTCTGCCGGTTTGTCTTTCCGCTATCATCCAGCCGCAATTATGCTTGAAACTTACACTTGCCTGTAGAGAAACTCCCAAAATATCCTTGCATTGTGAGTGACTCGCCCACACAAAGCTGAGTTTAGATGCATCGCCCTTTCTGATTGGCTCCTCCCATGCTCATCGAACAGCCCCTGCGTCGTGTCAGTACCTCCTTCTCGTCCTCCCTTCCTTCTTCTATCTCACCTACCATTTTCCCGTACTTTCTGACAGGATGACAGTCACACTCATCGGTCGCCTCACACTCAACCTCCGGAGAGGGAGCGACTCTGTCATCTTCGACACTTCAACCAATGGGAATGGCCGACTCAAGCGATTTGTCCATATTGGTGATGCGTCTACAGGCATGTGTGGAGAGGATATTGAGCTTTCCTCGTCCTCTGGCAGAGCCTATAAGTCGACCGGGTAGAGCGGGGTTAGACCTCGTTCGGGCAGATGATGGTACTACGAAGGAATAGTGAGTTAACAGAGGCTAAATTGGTCTGAAAATGGCGGAATGACGGATATGATATCGCGCAGCGACGCAGTTATAGAGTAAGACAGAAACTTTGAAGGTGGTTATGTTACTTAATGCGCTAACTTCGACGTTCATTTCGCACCACCAAGTACATGTGAAAGTTTTCAATACTCCTCCCTACATAGTACTTACGCGCATCCCTTATCAATCATAGTTCATCTTGAGATGATTTGCTGAGCCG
Source organism: Pleurotus salmoneostramineus (assembly GCA_002583695.1). Classification (NCBI taxonomy): domain Eukaryota; kingdom Fungi; phylum Basidiomycota; class Agaricomycetes; order Agaricales; family Pleurotaceae; genus Pleurotus; species Pleurotus salmoneostramineus. The sequence continues at coordinate 21,547 of BEWF01000261.1, forward strand.
GCGCATCGCGTGGAGTGTGAAAACTCTGGGGATGGAAGCGGGAGTTTATCTGGATCACTGGAAGCAAACGTAACCAAAACGTAACGGTTTCCGAGAGATCGACAGTCCTCCAGATAGAACATGATGCGATAGCATTGACTTGCCCAGAACAACAGAGGGACATGGGTGATTAGACCAGATGACACACTTCATGTACTGCTATCAGCACAACATCGCTCAACTAGCTCTATGGATAATGACGGGTTCAAGCGCCCCACGCAATGTTAACCGAATCGCTGTGTGGGTGGAGATTAGGACTGCGGTCTGAAACCTAAGTGGATGAAATGAACGCACACATCGTCCTCCGAATCGGCGGACCGCTTTTGCCATGCAATGTTCACCGAATCACTGCATCCAAGCAAGTGAGCATACGGCCACCAATCCAAGCTGGGAACATTAACTTACACATCGTCGGCGGATCGCTTCTGCCAAGCAATGTTGACTGAATCACTGAATTGACAAATTCAAGCCAGTTCAGTTTGAAACCACAGCTCACGTACACGTTGTCGGTGGATCGCTTCTGCCATGCGATGTTGGTAGAGTCACTGTAGGAATTCGGAAAGTCGTCAGGACAATGGCTACAAGTAGGAGTTTTAGTTTAATCGTGGACATACACTTCGTCAATGTCACGCTTCTGCCAGGCAATATTGGTGGAATCACTAGAAAATAGCCGTCAGAACACTGGATAAAGCGCGGCTATCATGCATTCAGTGAGAGACCAACGACATACACATCGTCTATAGAGCGCTTTTGCCAGGCAATATTGACTGAGTCACTGCGAGGCGGTGAGTAGGCATCGAGGGATGAATAACAGTGGACGAACACTTCGTCCTCGGCACGCTTTTGCCAGGCGATGTTTGTCGAGTCACTAGCACAAGAGAAGTCAGGACTGAGCGATATGAGCATTCACATATAAGAGGGGTTGACGTACACATCGTCAACGGAACGGCGCTGGGCCTGTAACAAGTAAAAACAATTAGCCTATGCTGTCATAGCGTCGAAGACAATCAACTCACAGGGAACGCAGCCGCAAAGCTAGCAGCAACGAGGATGAAGACAGTAAGTTGCATATTGAATATTGCTTGTTGAAAGTAAGAGATCGAGGCTGCTTTGTTTTCTCTAATCCATTTTCTTGAACTCTTTTATACACGAAAGGCTTTGCAGGTCTTTCAGATAATTGCCTAGTGGTCGCCGAGCGGTCGAATGCCCACATGGATTGTGCGCCCAAACCATGGGAATATTGGATGCGACCATACCCCGGTCCCAAAATCTATCAATAGAATCACGACATGCCTCCCCGGAGGATGACCGAGGAGAGCAATGCCTCTGGCCGAAGCGTCAAGCGAGACCACAATCCACATGAATTCGGGGACGAGGCCTATCCGAGCTGCTAAGCGGGGAATCAAGAGATATGCATAGACGACTTGCCTGCTAAACATAGTCCAATCCTCCGGGAACCATGGGTTGCGACTTGATTATCTTCCTCGGCCCGCGTCAAACATGTGTTCAACGCGATCGAGCCAATTACTTCCCGCTTCAGCTGTCCCTGAAAAGTCAGCGCCACACAGTCAGCAGGGTGCCAGGGTCAGCGACAACGGTCAAGTCCCTTGCGGTCGCACAGAATGAGAGGGTAAACATCATTGGCCTAGGCGTACATGATTTCATTGCAGCTGAAGGATGAGATACGGTACGTAAGAAACGTGGAATGAACGATAGAGCACAAATGACAAAGAGAAAAGAAGAAGCAACAGAAAAAAGACATAAATGCACAAAAATGAAAGAGAAACAACGATTAGCCCAATCGCCTATTGAGGCCAATAACCCTGCTGCCTCGCTTGGTACGAGTAGAAATTAGCTTCAGAGCCGCCTTGAGGGTAAGCCAGATGGCTCTGTGGGCCTTGTCCTTGAGGTTGGTGCAAGTGATGCGCCGCCTGTCCTTGCGGTCCCCCAACACCAGCTCCAACACCTACACCAGCACCCGCATTGGCTGCATATCGGTTACTATAGAAGTTGCCTTGTCCTTGCTGAGGTTGTCCTTGTCCTTGACTTTGTCCAACCTGACTAGGTTGTTGGCCTTGGACACTCCCGGCGCGTCCACCTTGGATACCCTGGTTCACACCCATGCCGCCTCCAACACCACCTCCAACATCCTTAGGCGCATAAGGCTTGTATGGGGTTTCCGGCGATCCGCCGCCAGTGTTCCGCACACCCCCAGATGGGCCGTTCGACTGTCCAAGTCCCATAAAGCCACCCTGTCCACCATACAACTGCTGCTTGCCATACTCATTTGAAGGCAACCCAGCACTCAGCCCATGAGGTTGTTGGTTATGATGTTGGTACCCAATCTCCTCGTACGAAGCTGAAGGATGTTGTTGGTGTTGAGTGTACAATCCTTGACCATACGGGTTGCTCTGCGGTTGCACGTTTCCAGGTTGCTTAGCGGTAGGAGTAGGTCCCGACGCAGGGCCACCCGCAAACATCGCAGCAGGGTACTTGACGTAATTGTGGACGCCATACCCAGAGTTGTACGGCGTACCATAGAACTGATTCTGAGGATAGGGATTGTAGTAGTAAGGAAGAGGAGGGGGGTACTGCTGAGGAGCTTGACCGGCGACAGCTTGCGGTTGCACAGACGCTTGCGACGCAGCGCTATGCTGAGAGGTCTGTGATGCGGTGGCGGAGATTCCGACATTGGAAGCGGGTTGTTGACTAACAGGACCGCCCTTCATATCATCATGACCCAAGGTGTTGCGGCCATTGAAGCCAGCCTGTTGACCGTACGAGTCGTAGAATCCCTGAGGTCAAAGATATAAGAAAAACGAGACACTACCACCAAATAAAACAACGTACTCTCTGATTATCTCCATACCCATAATCTCCTCCGAAACTACCAAGGTGGGAGGCTTGGGCTTGGGCTTGATGCTGCATCTGCTGTCCAAGCTGCCCAAATGCACCATACGCAGACTCTTGTGGTTGCGGTGCCGGAGGTGTAGGAGTATGGAAGAAAGGATCAGCTGCCCCTCTGAAGAATCCATGGCCAGCAGCAGCAGACGCCGCAGCATTGACGGCATTCTGCGGTTGTTGCTGTGGTTGTTGTTGGTGACTGGTAGGTTGGGTATCAACATGAGATGGCAGACTGTGTTGAGAGAATTGATGCTGTTGGTGATGCTGAGGAGCGGGCTGTTGCTGAAGTTGCTGAGGTAGACTGTTCTGGTGGTGCTGCTGTTGTTGTTGTTGTTGGAGATGAAGACCAACAGATGATTGCGAGGGGTACTGTTGAGCAGGAGAGACGGAGATAGAGGAAGTAGCAGCAGGGAGAGAAGTTGATACCTGAGCAGATGATGAGATCGGTTGTGAGACGGAGGTGGTGAGTTGAGGAGGTTGCGTCGGCTGAGGTGGGGTTTGTCGAGGAAGGGTAGGTTGGAAGAGAGCGGACGATGAGATGGAGGTAGGAGTGTGAGCGGGAGGAACAGGTGGCGCGGAGGGTGTCACTGGTGGTGGAAGAGCAGGGGGTTCGGCTGGTGCTTGGACGGAGGCGGCCGGTGCGGGCGTAGGTTCAGGCTCTGGAACAGCTGGGATCGCTACCGGTTCGGGGACTGAAGGTTCCGTCCTACAAAAATAGTGGCATTAGAAGGGTAAGAAGGAAAGCGAAAAGAACATACGGAATTGCATCAACATTGTCTCCTCCGATATTGAGGCTTCCAAACTGCATTCCAACCTTTTCGATTCCAGCCGAGAAGGAACTTGGCATGACAACAGCGGGTTGTTCGCCGATCTTGAATCTTGCTGAGGCGCGATGCGCAGCAGAAGAAGGCCGAGCTTGAGCAGGTTTGGGTGAAGGAGTTGCAATAGCAGCAATAGCAGGGGGCGTCGATGGTAACGAAGGCAGGCTTAGATCCTTGTGTTGTTGAAGAAGTTGTGCGGGGAGGGCGGAAGGAGGTTGAGGTTTTGGCGCGGGTTCCTCCTTGGGTTCGGGGACTGGCTCAGGCACAACCTCGGGCTCTGGTTGCGCTTCTTCGACAACGGGTTCTGGCTGAGGTTCTTCAGTAGGCCATGTTTCCGATACCGCTTCGACGGCGGGGGGTTTCGAAGGAGGTTCGTCGTCCCATGTTGGGGGCTGTACGGTTGTCGGCTCTTCTCGAAGAGGTACTGGTTCCGGTTCCTGGACTGGCGCGGGGATAGGCTTTTCGACTGGTGGAGGTGCGGGTGCGACAACGGGCGCAGGCGGAGGAGGCGTTGGTTTTTCTTGTTGTCTACATATATTTTTATCAGATAAAGTGCCTTGGTGAGTTGGCGATAAGATGGCTTACCGCGCAATCTGAGCCCAAGACATTTTCGAGGTGGCGGGAGTTTTTGTCGGCTTTGGCGCAATGACATTGTGGTGGTGCTGAGCCGTCCCGTTCGTCTGAGGAGGTGATGGCTCGGAAGCAGCGTTGGCCCAAGCGTTGGCTGATGCGGAGGAAGTTTCCGCCCAGCCGTTGCCGCTTATTTCCCCACCGTTTTGTTTGACGTCACTCTCGGGAACCGGCTCTGAAACGTGGGATGCAGCAGCAGCAGCAGCTGGCTGAGGAGGAGCAGGGGAATTGACACGAGGACTTGCGCTGCGTCCGAGATGACCATTTGGCGCGCCGCGAGGAGGACCTCCACGACCCCGTGCAGATGATCCGCCTCTTCCAGGAAGACCGCCTCGTGCGCCACCACGTCCACCACGACCACCCCGAGTTGAAGAATGGGCAGCCTCTTTCGCTGAGCCAGGTGCCTTTTTGTCCTTCTTACGAGTAACAGAACCCCACTGCTCCGCATGCCCTTCCGGATAGCGTCAGAGTCAGACGACACCAAAGGAGCGATGAAAACCCAGTATACATACCTTCGCTGATACGTGTTGCTGCCAGTTCCACATCTCCAGTCACTTCGGTCAGTAGGGAATGCAAGTCTTTTTTGCATTGTTTCAAAGAGAGACGGGTCGAATGGCAATAGCAAAAGGCCCAAAGTTAACATTGCAAAAGAGGATGAAAGACTTTCCGTTAGTATCCCCGAGAGATTTCAGAGAACGATGCTGCTCACCATCAAACGACCATGTAGGAAATAGTTCTTGAAGCTGCTTGGCCTGAGCGCGGTATTTACTGTTTTCCGGCTGCGGTTGGTCGGGAGGTTGTTGTGAGGCGCGAATTATTGGTTTGAAGGAGGCCATTTGTCGCAGACTGGAGGTTCTCTTTGCTTGAGGTGAGCGGGAGGAGGAAGTGATGGTGGTGGTCAAGATGTTGGTCGAAGCCTTCACGAATGGCGCCGCCTTGTCTCAAAAAAGGACCAATATCGACAGCTTCCAAAAATAGCACTTTAGGCTGAAAACATAGTTCCCACGCCACACAGCCCATGACTCCCCGCGTCGACGCAAGATTTTCTTCTTCACATTTGTTCAACTCCATCGATGCAGCAGAATGTTTTCGTGCTGCACACTCTCGGTCTTTCTCTTGACTTTGGGTGTAACGGAGCGATGGTAGACCGACGCCTTGGCTATTAGCTTCCACGTATCTTGTACTTTCATGTTGGGTACTTGGACTTCCCCCGGGGACACACTTAATAAAAACTTGCATTCTCTCAGTCTATGAACGTCTCTGCACTTGTCTTCGCCGCTGCCTTGCCATTCAACCTTTGGTGACGACTTTGCATTGTTTGTCGGCGCAGTAGTGCAGTGGCACTGATGAGGTGCAGCCCATTGCCTTGCCTCGAACATATTTGGCTTGTGCCCGAGATCTTGTCCGACTACCATTACCACATATCCAAAGAGGATTGACTGTCATCCTCCCGTCATAGAGGCTGGAATTCGAGCCTACTACATACCCTGTCGATGTTAAAAGCAAGCCAGACACCGCTAGATGATCCATAGAGGGACAGGCCTCAGGTGTGGCCGACTCGAGGCCCAAAAATCCTGTTCGAACTTCGAAGAGACGAGGCTGGACCGGCAGTGGAGGACAGGTACTTATGAGATTCATTTCGTGTACGGCACGAGCCCGGAGTGATTGGATCGGAGCGCGTCGATGCAACTCGGTTGGATGTCGTCTACCTCAATACGGACTCACCACGGCATAACCGTGGTTGAATGGGCTTGAAACATCATGAACTTTCATGAATAATCGTGAACCAGCGTGAGCTGAACTTGTCCCGAACTGTTCATCGTGATTCACGACGAATGAAATGCCAAGACCTCTAAAATTGTGAACGGCAGTGAACGTCCATGAGCCACCATGAAAAGGATCAATATTCCTCTCCAAGCAACTCCCTCCGCGGTGGTTGTCACTCCCCTCTGGTCTAGACTGAAGACTCTCGGACTAGCTCAAGATCTCAGGCCTCAGGCCTCAGTGTGTAGTGGTGATATCGTGATGTAACACCTTAGTACATACATCAAGAAAATAAGTACTGCAGACGAGTCGACGTGTGCTCAGGGCAATGTAAAGGGTTGATATCAGCTATTGCGTTTGGACATTAGGTATGAAGGGCTCAAGAAGGGATTTGCTTGTTGACTGGACGTACGGAGGTAGGACGCCAATGCTTTGCGGCTGACATGAGTTTAGGAGGAGTTTAGGAGGACAGGGTCAGACTCAATAGCCATGGCGGTCGTTCTCCATTCGAGTTCATCCACGATCACAACCGTTCACGGCTTTTTCACTCATATTCATGGTGATTCCTGACCATTCTCAGTTTTTCATGGTGATTTACGGTGATTTACGATGAACTTTCGTGGATACCCTCAAACACAATAATATTGTCCGATAAACTTCGTCATAGTCGTGTGACCAAGGGTTACCGCCAGAGCTGGATGGGAAGAACATCACGGGAAACGATCAATATAATGTCGTTCTCAATCATGAAGCCCACTAATACGATGACCCGTCAGTTCCTAGATACTCTCGTCTAGTATTCACACCCTGATCCATCTTCGTAGACCAAATTTTCCGGACCAAGTGGCCGCCATAAGTAATGTTAGTGGTGATGTTGACTTGGAAGACGACATGGATACTATGATGCGATTTGCAAAGGACGGTGTACTGTAGGTGAGGTTTAACATTGCGAACGCATAACTCACAGTGCGGAGCCCTAAAGTAAGAAAAGACAAAAATGCTCCAATGGAATGACGATAAAACGAACGCACCGGAACCGTGAGGAAGAGGGGGACATCCGAAATCGCAGAAATGCCCCATATCGTCCGTTGCCGGCACGCTCGTCCTTCCTCCGATATTAAAGGTGAAGATCAATGTTCAGTTGCTCATGGATACGTTCGGAAGACTGCAAGCGAAGTAGCAGAAACCCTGACCAAAGGGTTGCTGTGATGACGATATCCACCGCGGTGGATGATGTCAACCAGTGGTAATCGCTGCTCCCTTCTGGCATATTGCAGGATCAACATCAGTGCGTCACAGAGATCGCGGTGGCGATGCCTCCGACTTGGATGCGACAAATGGGAGTGGGTGCTATAGGCAAAGAGAACGACTCACCGAATGCACAGACAGAAACCGTGAATTTTGAATTGGTGATGGGGAATGCGCCAAGTGATGAATAGCTGAACGGGCGTCGATATCATCACCTACGTTTCCCAACAGGTGTCGTTGAGACAAGCCTTGTCTGACGGCGAAGATGACTCACCGTGACCATGGGATCTATGCAAAAGTAAGATACAGACACTTGAACTGATATGCCACCAAATACGGGAACGGGCATACCAGCCGACAACACTAGTGAAAGGTCGTGAGTATGTAAGTGAAGTAGCGTAGGTACACCTTACTAACTTATCGGGACTTTGAAGTTTGTCCAGCGCAATTGATATTCCTTGATATGGGTCCATACTTCCGAACCGTCGGAAATTTATTCATAATGTGATCCGTATCGAACGAGAGACTGAACGTGCACTGACGTTGAGACATCCGTGAACACTTGGCGACCTGACCATGTTCAAGAACGCTGCATCAGACTGGGGAAGGTCCCAGAAATAGTAGATACACATTACCTCCAGGGCCCGCACCGAAATACTAGTATCAGAATCGATCAAGCTGATGAAAGTCAAGAAGGAGATGCCTACTCAATAACTTGGGAGACGATCCGTCGAGAGCCAAGCCACGAGTATAGTTATAGCGAGAAGTAACAAATATGATGAAGCAAGTCAACGTGGACACGATAGGCGCCGAGAGCACCCAAGTTGCCTTCCAACTTGAACTTGCCTTTGACTTGCCTAACCATGAACTTGCCTCCAACTCCAATCAAACTATCAACTCGAATCTTATGTAAACACCGACTTACTTGCTGAAGCTCCCCGCCATCCATTGTGATCACCTTATTCAATTACGGCCTGGCCGTGAAGGAGGTAAAACACGGATTCATAAAGACCACCTTACAACCACCTTAGGTTATTCCATCAGTGGAAGATTCACGAAGACTCGCATCAAACCCGCGCTGAGACAGGTCTGTATAGTTAAATGACGGCCGTATTAAACTCACTACGCTCCACCAGAACATCATGGACATTCTCATGTCGTGGGCTCAAGTTGAGACGGTACGGCATGGGGGTACGCCCTGAAAGCCCCTCGTATTCCTCCAAGGAGATGGGCTCTCCTGGAACGCTTGAGAAATCGAACGCCCACAAGAGCCTTGATAGCGCGAGGAACAACTCTCGCTCGGCAATCACCATACCGGGACAAAGCCGACGCCTAGGTGGTGCAGAAGTGTTAGTCGAGCGGTTCACCGTATGGGAGGTGCGGAGAACATATTACCCTGCTCCGAATGCCCAATGATCACGGGTCATAACGTCGCTCTGCTTAGCGGACTCGGAGGAACTCATATTGTCGCCGATATATCTATCTGGGTTGAACGTCCACCTGTGCGAAACGCATCAGAAATTGTAATGCTCCTCAACAGAAAAGACTTACGAATCAGGGTATCTACTTTCGTCATGGTGCAAGGCATAGACGTTCAAGACCATCACGGTATTCTTCGGAATAAAGTAACCGTTGTAAACAAAGTCTTCATCAGAGCAATGTGGTGTTCCCATCCAAAACGGTGCGTGCACCCGCAATACCTGCACGATCATGGTCAGCTCAATACCTACCAAACTAGTTTTGAAGCTCACACCTCTTTTAGGATTGCTCTGCAGTATGGGAGCTTTGATTCATCGCTAGCGGTCGGCCAAGTGTCCCTACCGACAACCTGATCAAGCTCTTGTACCGCCTTGGCAGCGATGTGCGGGTGCGATGGCATCAACGCCAGGAACCACTCGATGATCCCGGATGTCTGGGACAAAGACGTCAAGTACCACCAGCGGTCTATAAATAATCGCGACCCACCGAATGGACCCCGCCCGTAGTGAACGCGATGAAGATGAAGCACATGTCTTCCCAGGTCAGTTTTTCTTCCTCTTGGCATTGTAGCATCGTCTTGACAAGACAATCAGATACTTCTTCGCCGGCGTCGAGGCTGTCCTTCACACGCTGCATCATCGCGCCGTAGACGTCAATGAAGTCCTTGTGAAGCTTGCGGGCACGGCTACGGGCTGTGGTTGGGAACCATTGTAGGACCTTGATGAAATCTACCATGTTCGTCCAAGGCCCTGTTTCAATTGTCAGCCAATGCACAGCGGACCTGTACTGATCACAAACCCGTTAGATCCATGAATTCCATACCCAGGCGGATGGCCTCCACGACCAAAGGATCAGAAGGAGACGGGGTTCGTGTTCCGAGTGACAGGGTAAGCATCATACTGTTGGATCCAGATTTCATTCACGTCTAAGATTGATCAACAGGCTTACGTACTTGAGGGCAAATCTGCCTGCGTATTGCGCAGGGTTCACAGGTATTTTTCCCTTTTGGGACTCTTCATAGAGGGAGCGAACTAAGATATGAGTTTCATAGTCGATGGTTCCAGCGTAAGCGTCGACAGCCTTTGGCGTCAGCAACCACATTGCAATTTTCCGATGCTGTCTCCTACAAAAGGG
>BEWF01000262.1:0-80789 GCA_002583695.1 Pleurotus salmoneostramineus
CTATCCGAGCGTCTGGCAGTGTAGCATTATCAATGACTCGAAAGCAATGGTCACGTTGATAGGCTTACCTACCCCGAAATCGAAACCAGACGCAGTGAAGCGAGCTCGTGCGTCCCTAAGATACCGCCACCACCGGCTGATATCCAAAGTATTCGGGGAACCAACCCAGTGAACAAGGGTTTGATGCCCTCGGTCCTATGTATAGCTGTGGAGCGTGCAAGAAGGGATGGTGGTAGATTTTTGGAGGCATCAAGCATGTAGTATCTTGAGTACGTCTAATGGGGTCGTTACAACTGCTGAGAAGTCGCCACCAAAGCTTCTGCGTAAAGCCGGTTCGTAAGGACGAGGATGGCGTCTCAGACGCTTGCTAGCATCGATCTTCAGTAGTCCATAAAGGGGAACTTGAATGGAGGTAAGTGGGATCTAGGGTATGACAGAAAATCAGACGGAGGATTGGGGTCCGGGGAAACCAAGAGCGCACCTCTCTCATTATTGTGATACCGAGTCCACGATAGAGGCCGTGCCAGCCATCGTTGCACAATAAGTTCAAGGCCACAGCTTTGAGGAAGTCTTGTGGTGTTTGTAGACGCGTCTTGACCGTGTCCATTGCAAGCGGGGCAACATGCCAACAAGAGGTACCATCCACCCCGAGGAAAGAGTCGAAGCAGTCCGAATAGGAATAGCAATGTAGTAAAAAGTGGCTGACCACCGCTAGGGCGATTCATTGGCGATGGAATTGAATCAAAGAGGACTCGTCAACGTCTGGTATAATCCTGACGACCAAGAAAACATTTTTCAACCGTTCCCGCTCGGCAAGGGCGTGCATCTCGTGGGATACAGTGAGGAGAGCGAAGAGGTCGGCGTCATCAGAGCTCAATGCCACAAAGCCACTATCAGGGACCAGATTTCTGAGATTTCGGGAGGCAATATGGGCGACATGAGGTTCGAGGGCAAGGAGGGAAGCGCCCGTCGTGAGATGAAACGCCCGGTTCTAACTCTGTTCCGCCCACCAACATTGAGATATCGCTTATTTGTGACCATCAAGACCACCTCAACTGCGCTGCTGAGCACAATGTAGAAGGGGAAGGAAATTTGTTGAAGGAGCTACGCACGCTTGGGTAAACTAGCCAACAACGGTGTGTGTTCTTGACAGCGTTGATATCTTATCTCATGGTGGTTCTATAGCGTACCACGAAGTGCTAGTCTCATCATCAATGCCATCAACATGAGCGAAGGGAAAGTCGGCAGAGCGCAGCGCTCATACCAACTTTGTCGCAGGAAGCGTCGTTTATCAAGGGTGTATCGGTCAACGGCACTGACTTCAACTGGCTACGACTGAGCCACTCATTCATGATAGAGGAGCCACGGAGGGTTACACACGGTGGCAGTTGAACATGGAAAACGATGGCGGATCATCCCAGTCGGAAGCGGGCTCTTTCGGTGCGATGTGAAGAGATCGACAGGTCCCCGATGATACTGTGCGGAGAACACGGATGCCTACGAGGCCTTGGGGGCGCAACATACAGGTGCGAAGTTTGGTGGGACATCCAGAGGGAGAAAGCCTCGGGGAAGAGAAGCTATGACAAACATTGTTACAGTACACTTTGTTGCACATATCACTCAAATTCATGAACGCTAGCCGGGAGCTAAGTATCTGACTGAATGTGTGGTTTTCAATCCACATAGTCTCACTTGAGCTCAGGAGTGTCACCGAACAACACTGGCATCAAGTACGATGGGTAACGATCACCTTGGGCAACATCTGCTTGCGCGACAATTTCCCGGACCTCTTTCAACTCATCCTCAGTCAACTTCACGTTGACAGCGTCCGCATTCTCCTTCACGTACTGCGAAGGTACATGTGCATCACTAGAATTAGAATCGACCGATGGAAAAGCTAAGCAGAGACGTACCTTGACTTTCGTTGTGCCTGGGATGGGGATGAAGTCCTCTCCTTGAGCCAGTACCCATGCAAGGGATACTTGTCCAGCGGTGGCATTATGTCGAGCACCGATAGCTTTGAGACCTTCGGCAATTTTGAGGATGTTGGGGAAGTTCTCTTTGCTGTAACGCGGGACTTGGAGACGCCAATCTCCCGGCTCAAGGTCTTCTGGTCCACGCTAAGGAATCGAACGGTCAGCTTATTGGAGTTGCTGTGAAGGGCGAGGAATCACGCGCACGTACCACTTGTCCAGTCAGGAAACCACGACCGAGAGGTGAGTAGGCGATGATGTTCACTCCGAGCTCGCGTGCAGCTTTCAGCAGACCGATCTTCTCATCTTCAATGTCAATGGTGAAGGGCGAGTATTCAACTTGAATTGCGGTGATCTGAAGAAGACGTCAGAAAGCTCATCTTTGCTCATGGACGGAAATATCGTTACCGGATGAACAGCATGTGCCCGTCGTAGGGTCTTAGCCGAGCATTCTGAGAGGCCAAGGTATTTGACTTTGCCGGCTTTGACTTGCTCAGCCATGGCGCCGACGGTAAGCTAGAAGAATTAAGCATTATTCCGTCATTCAACCAGCATGAAGCGTACCTCGATAGGAACAGTAGGATCGGGTCTCTGGAAGATTGTATGGTGATCAGCGACATGTGGATGATCGCTAGAAAGCGAGTACTTACGTGCATGTACCAGAGCTCAACGTGATCGGTCCCTAGCCTCTTCAGTGACTTGTCGATGGCTTTGCGAACCATACTCAGGGTCTCCGTCCGCGATCTTGCCAGAAGGGCTTCCCAAGCTGAACTTGGTAGCAAGGAAGATTTCATTTCGCTTTCCTGTTCGCTTGAACCTACGAACCGCGGGTTTATGTTAAGTTCAAGATGATACGAAAGAGTCCTGGAATAAGGGCGCACCATTTTCCGAGCAAATCTTCCGAATCGTTATAGCAATCTGCGGTGTCCCAGAAGGTGGTGCCGTTTTCGTAGACGGCGTCGAGAACTTTGAACCTCTCTTCGTCTGGAAGAGGGTTTTGAACGTAGTAGGCCGAAAGGCCCATAGTGCCATAGCCAATTGCATTGACCAGGTCGTTGCCAAGTGTGCGGGTAGGTCCAGAGGGTGCCATTGGAGACGTCTAGTAATTTTCTGTGGCGGTTATCGAGGGAGTTTCAGTTACGATATCTGGTGGATCGTTGAGCTGAGATTTTATAGGGTCCCCGAGGAAGACTCAGAGGTGACCCACATTGAAGTCCGCTCTGAAGCTGACACAGCGTCGAGCTTCGAGCTTCATTGCTAGGCCCAGGGATGAGCCTAATGTCGAGCCTCGATGAGGTGACCTTTGTGATGACGTTGGAGTATGCTTACCTACGGAAGAGGACTGGGTTCGCCGCCACGAATCCACACAGTCCGGTATCCGAGGACACGGATGGTAGAGTGGGTTTATCAGCAACGCTGATAATTATGCAGCTGTGAGAGCCCCATCTGCGTCCTGATCGCAAGGCCGTAATTGTGACGATTTCCTCCCCCCGAAAAGTAGTACGTTTCTGAGTAGTACAGTGAATATGCCGGTGGGCTGAAGCCTGACGCGGGTGTCCACAAGTTGAAGAAGTTTGCTGTAATGTGCTTGGTAAGTGCTGACAAGGAGCTTGAGTGATATGAACAAACCATTACTATTTTCAGTGCTTCGAAGTTCATAGAAGTTCATATGACTGATGATGGAGGCTTCAACTTCGAAGAACGAGGGTCGCCAAGCAAATTTGCTGACCCCTGACGGGTACTGGGGCATCTCCTAACTCGTCTCATTTTGTTTGCTGTCGTTGATCAACTGCACAGATGTACCTAGAAGTAGCTATATTCAAGAAATAGAAACGGAATCAAATAATGTTCACTCTATGAGGTTCCATGGGGACACCCTGTGCCTTAGGGGCGACATAAGCAGTCACCCAGACTTCAAACAGCACATCCATTCCTGGTTGCGGTATACTTATTCTACTTGGCGTCCACTGGTCATGGGAATTGAAATATTGACTAGCAAAAGGTTTGTCATGGAATGTTTCGGATAGCCCTCTCCCAGTCAGCAGCTCTGGCTCAGCATAGGCATGCATCTGACGAGATACAGTGAGGAGAGACAAGAGGTCGGCATCATATGGGCTCAATGCAACAAAAGACACGATCAAAGCCCAGAGCTCGGGGGGAAATATGGGCGACATTGTCACATTCGATACAAATCTGTACTAAGCTTGCACTGCGCGCATGGAAAGTTACTTTAAAGGCGCGGATTGAATGAGTAACAAAATATTATCCAAATGTAGATTAAAGGAATATTTGCTTACTTTTATTCAAAGTACGCTATAAAGTTACAATTGTTACTGTCCCGAAAAGTATGAAACAGGATCCGAAACAGTACGCTATGGATAACTTATTACGTTATTATTTGCGTACCGATTGGTTACTTGGTGGGAAAGTAACAAAGGTCAGGGGCCTTGTTACTTTGTCACAAAGTACGATGTCGGTTCGAAAATAGTAACAGACAAATAAAGACCATTTGCATACTTTTTCACACAGTAACAAAATGATAACAAATCCCAATTTGGTGATTTTCTCAATTTGGTGATTTTTTCGATTTGGTAATTTTCTCAATTTGGTGATTTTCTCAATTTGGTTATTTTTTCGATTTGGTTATTTTCTCAATTTGGTTATATTCTCAATTTGGTTATATTCTCAATTTGGTTATTTTTTCAATTTGGCTATGTGCCAACCTGACCTTGGGGCCGGTACCTTCAAACATCACTCGCGCACACCAAATATTGATCGAAGAAGGTGTATTAAGGGCATAGAAAACATGTGTGAGTACTTGGGAATGATATACGTGCCTATCTGTGTCCGTTAGACCAACTTTCCACACACTCTCTCTCTCCCAGCGCAACTTGCCCCATATCTCATCCGCGTCCCGACGCCCGCATCCAGCGATGATACCCTCGTGGTCCTTGGTGCTCAGGGTATCTATGGCTGAGTTCGCGAAAGGGTGGACCGAGCATTGGTTGGCTCGTCCTTGATTCGGCTCTGAGGAAGATTTCTGAAAATTTCGGTTTTTCGTTCGGGATGCATACACAGCATACAAGTATGTTTGGTGAGTCGTTTCTATTCGATGCAGGGTGCTTTCACTCACTTTGGATGGAGTTCTAGGATCGACGGAAGCTTGAAAACAGGGAACGGTCGAGTTTCTTGGTGCGAAAACAGGTTGGAAAGGTACCTGGACTACAGTAAGTGCCTTCCAAGCCGTCGCTGCCTAGAAGTTTTGATCAGTATAAGTACCTATTGATGATTTTGAGACGGAACTGAGGGTGAGGGGTGTTGTATCATTCAACTGTAGAGATGATGTTCGAAGCTAGAGATGGCGTCCAGTTCCAAGGCGCTCAAGGTCAGGTTGGCACATAGCCAAATTGAAAAAATAACCAAATTGAGAATATAACCAAATTGAGAATATAACCAAATTGAGAATATAACCAAATCGAAAAAATAACCAAATTGAGAAAATCACCAAATTGAGAAAATTACCAAATCGAAAAAATCACCAAATTGAGAAAATCACCAAATTGGGATTTGTTATCATTTTGTTACTGTGTGAAAAAGTATGCAAATGGTCTTTATTTGTCTGTTACTATTTTCGAACCGACATCGTACTTTGTGACAAAGTAACAAGGCCCCTGACCTTTGTTACTTTCCCACACAGTAACAAATCGGTACGCAAATAATAACTTGACATCCCTGCCAAGTTACTATTCACGTACCAGTTGGTTACTGTTTCGGATCCTGTTTCATACTTTTCGGGACAGTAACAATTGTAACTTTATAGCGTACTTTGAATAAAAGTAAGCAAATATTCCTTTAATCTACATTTGGATAATATTTTGTTACTCATTCAATCCGCGCCTTTAAAGTAACTTTCCATGCGCGCAGTGTTGAGGACTTCGCAGTTACACTGCCTTCGGCGTTAGTGGACCGTAGCGCCGTAATCCGCGCTCAGCCAGGGTCCAAATCCAACCTTACACACCACCCACCCATCATTGAATGACAATATTAATGTCGCCAGTGTTGCCTCCCGAAATTTGGGTCTCAATAATATCCTTGGTCGCATCGAGCCTTGATGACGCCGATCTCTTGTCTCTCCTCACTGTATCCCGTCAGATGCACGCCTACGCTGAACCCGAGTTGCTCAAGCACGTTTACTTGTTAATCGACTATGCGAAGGACGATTCGAGATCGCCCGTGATCCAATTCTACCGCTGTATCTCAGCACCAAATGACTACCGTCGACATCTCGTCCAATCCCTCCACGTTGACTTTCCTCAGGAAGAACCTTTCCCGAGCGAGATTCAAGCACTGGACCAGCTGATTCCGACTTTGACCAACCTCCGTTCGCTATCTCTCAAATTTCCGTGGTACAACTTGAACCCTTCGAAACACGGTCATCTGCGTCTATTCGATGTGGGGATAGGTGATCTGTCCTTGAGGCACTTGGATGTTGCCGTCAACGGGGACGAGACCGAGGCGGAACTTCGTCTAAATATTACGGGGCTCCTCAAGTCTCAGCCATCCATCCGTCATCTGGCCCTCTCAGGCCTTATCACGGTAGCAGACGACGAGAACCTGCTCCCTCAGCTGCGATTGCTGAATTCTTACCTCGACGGACCCTTAAGGAGTCTCCGCCTCGACGGCGTCGTCCATCTCTCTACTTATTTCACCAGGCAGACAGCGCCGGTCAGTCGCAAAGTCGTGGATACTCTTACAACGCTTTCATGCTGGGTCTATGCAACGACTCCCTTTCATGCCTTCTTACCAACGGTGCCAAACCTGAGGTACCTTGACATTTACCTGGATAACAGCGGCAACGAAGATGTAAGCCGAATCTTATATCTCTTTCACATTGCTGATGCTCATTGACAGATGAGCATCCTATCACCTCTGCGTCACACCAAACTTACGCACATACGATTCCATCCTTCGATTGTATGGTTGCGAGAATATGCTCACTCAAACGACGTGTTCGCATTGGACGTTTTCCCCCCTTCGTTAAATTGTGTTGAATTCGCTCTACGTCCTCAGCCTGGTCATGGTTCTCCTTGTGGCCAGCGTTGGTATCGCGGAAGAGGGGATCCTATCACTGTGAAGTGGGCTTGCTCAAAAGAAGAAATTTGGCTTGCTGACTGGGAAGGGGATACCCGAGACATTCTAAGCTAGTTCAAGCTTTGTCCAGGCAACCCCAGGTAAGATCTCGTTGAAATCTCTTTGGATGGTGAAAGTACTGTTTCCCCGCTGTCTACATACGTTAGTATACTGTAAAGGCTGGGTCCTGTGTCCACTGTGAAAGGTCGTTTTCAAATCCGTGCAAGGGCATCTCAGTGATATCTTATCTTATCTGGGCCGAAGTAGCCTGGCCTCAGGTTCAAACTTTTCCAACGGCCGAAAGCCTGACTCGGTCACCGAAGAGCGTTTTTGTCGATGTAAGACCTCATTGTTGCTCCTTTACTTGCTACCACCATGTCGGGTTCCCTCACTCCTGATTCTCCCAGCTCTTCACTTTCCTCGTCGCCGCCGTCGACGCCCTCAAACTTACACCAGAACACCATCGATCCCAGTGCCAGATGGCTCGTCCAAAAGTTTGGTGGAACAAGCGTTGGCAAATTTCCCGTACAAATTGCCTCTAACATCGTCTCGTGAGTCGAAGCGCGGTTTCGAGGATGTATTATTATATTGAATTGACTTCTTGAACCTTGTATCTTAGAAATTACATCGACCAGCACAAGGTCGCTATCGTCTGTTCAGCGCGTTCGGGATCCACGAAAGCCTTGGGGACGACAAATCTCCTACTACGAGCAGCTTCAGAAGCCCTGGCTCGGCCCACTCGAACAAAATCGGCAGGGACACCAGGATTCATGTCCCCCGTTCCCAAACCCTTTGATTACTCCCAATCACCACCTGAGAGCCCTCGAGCACGTAGTGGTTCTTCAAATGCTGGCTCTCCTCTTGCAGGGGTGACGCCATTCTCGTCCTTTAGTGCCCATACGGAAACTTCCTCTGCCAAGACCCCCAGCTTTTACGCCACGATAGACCTCTTGCGGACGGAACACCTGACAGCAGCTCGAGACGCTGTAAAGGACCCGGATATCTTGAAAGAGCTAGAGGCCGAGATTGAGCGAGATTGTGGATGGTTGAAGGCGTTTCTCTCTGCTGCCCAAGTAAGCGAGGGATCCATATCCGCTTTCTTTTCGTTTTTGTATGGGCCAGATGTTTGACTACTGTTCCATCCATCATGTTCGGCTTTTCCATCTTTAGGTCATCGATGAAATTTCCCCCCGGTCGAGAGACAACATCATTGGTCTCGGGGAAAAGCTTGGGTGCAAGATCATGACTGCTGTTTTGCGAGACCAGGTCAGTTCGCTAGGTTACATGGTAGTGAAGAAAGCTGACCTCGTTTTACAGGGCATCGATGCTGAATACGTTTCGCTGGAGGACATCATCCCCGAGGAAGAAGCCGACAACTACTCCGAGTCTTCGCTTGACCAAAGCTTTTACGACCGACTCTCCACCGCTTTGGGCGAGCGTATCCAGCTTTGCGCACCCCGCGTCCCAGTCGTCACAGGCTTCTTCGGTCAAGTCCCTGGATCACTGTTAGAGCAAGTCGGCCGAGGATACACGGACTTGTGTTCCGCTTTGCTGGCAGTCGGGTTGGACGCGGCGGAACTGCAAATCTGGAAAGAGGTTGATGGGATATTCACAGCCGACCCTAGGAAAGTCTCAACTGCGAGGTTGATTTCCATGATTTCTCCGGATGAGGCGGCTGAGTTGACGTATTATGGGAGTGAAGTCGTGCATCCGTTCACCATGGAGCAGGTAAGTCGACGTGACCAAGTGTATGGTCGACATCCATAAACTGATGCGCCTTTGATAGGTAATAAGAAGAAAGATCCCTATTCGCATCAAGAATGTGGAGAACCCTCTTGGAGGCGGCACCGTCATACACCCCGATTCTGATCAAGACGCTGAGGATTTGGTCGACTCTCCTCCACGATCACCGTCCCTCTCAGGCGACGCCTCACCACATACTCATAATACGAAGTTACCTACCGCTGTCACCATCAAAGAGCACATCATCGTCCTCAATGTCAATTCGAACCGCAAATCTGTGTCTCATGGGTTCTTGGCGGGCATATTCAGTACCCTAGATCGGTTTGGTGTTGTGGTCGATTTGATCAGCACGAGCGAGGTTCATGTCAGTATGGCGATAGAAGACGGGCTTGCTAGGAAGATTCTGGATAGACTCGTCAATGAGTTGAAGCGAAGTGGTTCGGTGAGTCCCTCCTCTCTTTCTTTTGAGGATGAACGGCGTGCTCATCGCTGCCTCTAGGTTTCTGTCCATCGCGACATGGCTATCCTCTCTCTTGTGGGCAAGCAGATGCGCAATATGGTTGGTATTGCCGGTCGGATGTTCACCACGCTTGCGCAAGGCAATGTCAACATCGAGATGATCAGTCAAGGCGCTAGCGAGATCAACATCTCATGTGTTATCGACGGCAGAGACGCTGTCAAGGCGTTGAACCTCATCCACCAGAGTTGTTTGCAGATCAAGCCAGAGGGTGCTAGAGGCAGGGGTTAGTATCTCTCGTCGTCTGAGTAGGATGGTCTGCTGACCTTCCTTTCAACCTTAGTTGGTCCTTGGTTGTTCTAGCTCCGCCTACCGCGAAACGACCGATGTAGGCTGACTTTGAGGGCAGCGGTTGGCATCCCCTTGTAGAATAGAGATGGACGTTGGCAATAGACTATTCAAGGACTTGTACTCACATTCAATAGACAGGGTTTTCTTTCTCCATCTCCTGAGGACAGATTCATCATTGGTGATGTTCGATCGAGCGTCTTAAGTACCAGCAGTGGTGGCACATTGGAAATCCTTCGCCCTTGGATCCAAGGAAATCCTGTTGTGACGAACTTGTTTCCTATGTCATCCACGGCTATATTCACCTCATTATGTATTCACCAGTTCTTGATGAACTTGAACTCATTCCTATGAAATGTCGTCTCCTGCCCAAGGTTCAATATTCAATATTCCATTCATTATCAGATAAACTTGCTTCAGGGTTATCTCCGGGGCCACAGCCATCCCCCGTGTCGCGTGAGATTGGGTTCACATGTTTGCAGCCATCCGAAATGTGCATAAATCGCTATCTCGCAAGTTCCGTCTCTCAACTTCTTTCTCAACGACCATGGGCGCCGCTGGAACCCAGACTGTACACACCACGGAGCGTCTCGTCAAGCTCAGAGAGCTGATGAGCAAGAACAACGTTGGCGCTTTTGTAGTACCCAGCGAAGATCAGCGTGAGTTGGTTGGTGTCTATCAGTTTGATGATCTGGTCCTCACTTTACAGCTAGATTCGAGCGAGTATCTTGCTTATTGTGATGAACGGCGAGCCTTCATCTCGGGGTTCAACGGTTCAGCGGGTTCGTAGGCTCGTCAGGATTGATATACTTCCGAGGACTCAGTTTCTCATTCAAGGTTGCGCTGTCGTCACCGATAAGTCGGCTTTCTTATTTACGGATGGAAGGTATTTCCTCCAGGCTGAGCAACAGCTCGACCAGTGAGTCTGGCGTACTACGACTGAAAATCTGTCTCACCGAGAATCCAAGGAACTGGACTCTCATGAAGCAAGGCCTT
Organism: Pleurotus salmoneostramineus; assembly: GCA_002583695.1. Classification (NCBI taxonomy): domain Eukaryota; kingdom Fungi; phylum Basidiomycota; class Agaricomycetes; order Agaricales; family Pleurotaceae; genus Pleurotus; species Pleurotus salmoneostramineus. The sequence continues at coordinate 10,648 of BEWF01000262.1, forward strand.
CCAGGTGAGTTATTGGGGCCACATGAAGCACCTTCGGAATCTGAATCAACTGCAGATGTACCCACTTGGCAGGATTTTCTCTCCAAGGTGCGTGTTCTCCAACGCCCTCGTGTACATCTGATCACGCGTCAGCATTGTAGAACCTCGAACCATCAACACGCATTGGAATAGACTCTACCCTCATTTCAGCAGGCAAGTACTCAGATAACTCATCTCGAACGCTGTCTAACAGTGAAGCAGTCGACGCTGAAAATCTTTCCAAGACACTTTCCCCTCTCAACTCTGAACTCGTCTCTCTGGAGACGAACATCGTTGACACCGTTTGGGGGGACGAACGGCCGAAGCGTCCGAGTAACACCATCTTGCATCTTGATGTCAAGTACGCTGGAGAGGATCACCTTGAGAAGCTAAAGCGTCTGCGGGAGCTCGTGGAGAAGAAGAAATGCAAGGGTTTTGTCGTAACGATGCTCGATGAAGTCGCCTGGCTATTCAACCTTCGTGGCTCTGATATCGATTACAATCCTGGTTAGTACACACAATCTGTTCCTGTGCTCCGTGACTCACGGTTTAGAGGATAGTCTTCTTTGCCTATGCCGTCATTACCTCAGATGAGGCTATCCTTTTCGTTGATGATTCTCGCCTTGATCCTGAAGCTCGTAAGGTGCTTGAAGGCCAAGTGCAAATCAAGCCCTACGATGCATTCTTCTCCTCTCTGAAAGAGGTTTCTGGTCAGCTCCAACTGAGCACAGATTCGGTAAGCAACCTACTAGTTTCGCGTAGCTTATGTATCTCTATCTCAGTGAACCGCTTCCGTTAGCCGATGCTCCTTGGCGATAAAGCAAGTCTTGCTGTTGCCGAGGCCATTGGTAGCAAGGATAACTTCAAAATTGATCGATCACCTGTTGCCGACCTCAAAGCTATCAAGAACGCAACCGAGCTTGAAGGATTCCGTCAATGTCATATACGCGACGGTGCTGCTTTGGCTCGGTACTTCGCTTGGTTGGAGGAAGAGTTGGTGAATGGACGGGAAGACCTGTCTGAAAGTCAAGCTGCAGATCAGCTTGAGAAGTATCGATCTGAGTTGGAGCTGTTCAAGGGCTTGTCGTTCCCCACCATCTCGTCAACAGGGCCTAATGGAGGTATGTCCAGCGGAGCTTTGCTCTATGTACCATTCTAATTAAATTGTTAGCGATCATCCATTATTCCCCCGATCCTAAAGATTGTGCTATTGTGCGAAGGGATCAGGTACGTCGCGACTCGGGTCTGTTTCAATATCGGGTTTCTGACACCTACAGTTAGATCTACCTTTGTGACTCTGGAGGTAATTTCCAACAAACCTTCTCACCTAACCCCATCTAATCGCGTGTTTCCATCAGCCCAGTTCTTTGACGGAACAACCGATGTTACAAGAACTTGGGTGAGTAGTACAGAAGTAACTTTCATCGTCAAATGTCTTATGTTGGTATCCAAGCACTTTGGGACCCCAACAACAGAAGAAAAACGCGCTTTCACCAGAGTTCTGCAAGGCCACATTGCCATTGACAACGGTATCTTCCCCACCGGTACCACTGGTGCGTTACGATCCCGGTTTGATTTTCCATTTGCTGATGTTTATACTAGGATATGTCATGTATGGTATCCGTATCTATATGAGGTCACTCTAGCCACTGATCAATCTCTACAGTGATTCATGGGCGAGGCGCGCACTGTGGCAAGACGGTCTAGGTAATGACATTTCTCCATTTTTCTGACATTTTCTGACAACAGTCACCCACAGATTACAGGTAGCCACAATCTTCCTAAGCATGCTTGTTTCGGTTCTGACAGGAAGCGTCTCTTTGTAGGCATGGAACTGGTCATGGGGTAGGACACTTCCTCAATGTCCATGAAGGACCGCATGGGATCGGTGTTCGCATTGGTTCGTCTAGTTGTATCTCTAGACATATCCGATGGCTGATCATGTACGCTATCACAGCCTACAATAACACCCCTTTGAAACCGGGGATGACGGTGTCGAATGGTAAGCCCCCTCTCCATATCCCTACCTTTCCTGCACATTTATGGTCTGCCCAGAGCCCGGTTATTACGCCGACGGTCGTTTTGGAATCCGTATCGAAAACATCGTCCTTGTCAAAGAGGCTAAGACTCCCAATAACTTCGGGGACAAGGGTTATCTAGGCTTCGAGCGCGTGACAATGGTAATGAGTCCTTTTCTGCCTCTGCATTGGATGTGTTGGCACTCATGGAACTGTCTTAGTGTCCGATCCACACGAAGCTTGTTGAGAAAGATCTCCTCTCTAAAGTTGAAGTAGAATGGTTGAATACCTATCATGCTGAGATTTTCGAGAAGGTGTCTCCTTTGCTCAAGAATGACCAGAGGGCGCTGAAATGGTTGGAACGGGAGTGTGCAGCTATATAATTGGATATAACGAGGAATATAAACGGTGATGATTGTTGCTATCTAACCCTTCTCAAATGTTCCAATGAAGATGAAGCCCAGTAACAAATCGAGTGCTCGTTCCACATCTAGCATGACCAACCGTTGTTATCCGAGTCACTTCAAGCGAGCGGTCAGCAGAGCACTCTGTGTGAGTAGGAAGCATGGGACTAACACGCTGTCTGAATCGTCTGCTTGAATCGCGCAATGCCATCCATTGTTATCGGAATCGCTGTCAGATCGATTAGTCGAGTGTGCGTGTGCTATGAACTCGAAAGCAGATGGGTCCCAATACTTACACAACGTCAACATCTGCCTCTGCACGGCGGCCATGCCAGCCATTGTTGTCTCCATCGACTGCATCAACTTCCCGAGCACTGGGATGAAAAGGTAACGGTCAGCACCAGACAAGTGTCAGAAGGTTGAAGCCAGATGCGTTTCACATACACAGTCTCAGACGCAGCGGCACGTTTCTCGATAGTCCAGCCAGTGTTCAAAGCGTCGACGCCCTGGGGTTGGTTCTCAGAGCCATGCCACCCGTTGTTGTCGAGTTCACTGCCGAGAGAAGGAGGCAAGAGTTAGAATAGTGATGATAGCACAGACAGTAAGGGAATTAGAATTACACGCTATCAACAGCAGTACCACGACGGCGATTCTCAGCACCACGCCATCCATTGTTGTCACCGTCAACCTCATCCAGGGCACGTTTGTTCCCCACACCGTGCCACCCATTATTGTCTAGTTCGCTGGATGAAACGACTGTTGTGTCAAATAGAGTGCAAGGTGGATAAAAAGAACTTACACGTTATCAACGGCAGTCCCCCGTCGGCGGTGCCATCCATTGTTATCTCCATCAACAACGTCAACATCGTCGACAGCTCGTCGATGCCACCCGTTATTGTCGCCGTCAACGACATCAGCACCATCGACCGTTCGTTTAACTTCAGCACCGTGCCAGCCATTGTTGTCGCCGTCCACAGCGTCCGTGGCATCAACCGTACGCTTATTCTCGGCACCGTGCCAGCCATTGTTGTCGCCATCGACAGCGTCGGAAGCATCAACGGCGCGGCGGACTTCGGCACCGTGCCAGCCACTGTTATCACCATCCACAGCGTCAATAGCCTCGACCGCACGACGATGCCAGCCATTGTTATCGCCATCGACGACATCAACCGCATCGACCGTGCGACGAACCTCAGCACCGTGCCAGCCGTTGTTGTCACCATCAACAGCGTCAACAGCAGCATCGACTTCGCGTCTGTTCTCAGCGCCATGCCATCCATTGTTGTCCCCATCAACGGCATCGGTAGCCTCAACAGCTCGTCGGTTCTCAACACCATGCCAGCCGTTATTATCAAGTTCCCTGGAAGACCCCAGTCAGTAAGGACGCGCTCTTGCAAAGAAAGGGGGCAACGAACACGCTATTCAGAGCTGTGTCGCGTCGGCGATTCTCAGCGCCGTGCCAACCATTGTTGTCGCCGTCTCTGTAGAAAGTGAGGTCAGGTGCGAAGCAGAAGACGATGGTAATGGACTGACACTGCGTCCGTTACAGCAACGTCGCGCTGGAATATGCTGGTTAGAAACACCGTCTGAAGCCTGAACAGCAAGGCTTGGCCCACCTTGATCTGGGGAACGACCAACGCTGTGGACAGCGAGACGTAGGCCAGGAGTGATGCAAAAGTAGAGAGCTTCATAGTCAAGTGCGTTGAAGAAATCGATGAGGACTTATCAGTAGTAAGAAAGAATGGAGAAGGTTGTGCTCTTCAGAGGCTCATGAGGGCCAGCCTTTATACCGCCAGTGAGCATAGATCTCTCGTTGGTGAAGGTATTCCTTGAGCCTCAGCTGAGTCCTTCTTTCCTCTCGGAGAAGTCTGGCACAATGGTTACTAATGAGGATATCTTCAAGGTAGATATCCTTCAAGCGAGACAGAGAAGACAGCGACCATCTGGCAGTCTGAGGTTGAAATGCAAGGCCGAATACATGACCGAACGAGGAGCTCTGCGACGACTTGGTTGTGTGAGAAGGACAAAGCATTGCGTGACAAGGATAAGGGCGTTGAGCATCTGAAGAAAGACTTGCAACAGTTGGGAAATGATAAAGTCTAACAGGCATATGTCAACATCTGTCTTCGGGCTGATACGATGCAAGCACACGATCCGGATTTACCAAAAGACAAACCAACATGCAAGTTCTACGCCACAAAACCGGCAACCAACTCCTAATACCCGAGGCACGCCCCCGCCCCTGGAAGAGATAGGAGAGCCAGTCGTATCGACCTTTGAACTTGTCTTTCTCCCAAGGAGAGATCCTTGAGCTCAACCTCAACTCTGAATCTAGTGCCATACCAGGATTTACATTCAAAAGGTCTTGCATGAAATTTTTTCTCGGGGATCATCATTCACGCCGAACGAGGCCATTCGCAGGTACCATATTCCCATGTCAGATTTAAAGACAATCACACAGTCAATTGAACAGGCTCATCCCGAATCTAGTCCGTCCCGACAGGTAGGAAAGCGTGCTTGTGGTGGAGACTAGCTATTATCTAGGAATGAATACATGAGTCAATGAGAATGAGAAGTCAGGCGGGGAACCTTTAAACCATGCTTGAAGTTGGCTTGAAGCTTAGCGACCGGTGATGATCGATGAAGGAGTGCTCCATGACCGAGGGCACCGATAATTGACGATTGACTCAACAAGCATGACCAAGGTCTGGAAATGGTTCACAAAAGGATATATTTACCTACTCTACTGGCACAGCGTCCATCGTAATAACATATCTACTCTAAGGGGAAACGGCGACAATGTATGGGTGTGTATTTACAAAGAATAGTCGACGGGAACCACTTTCGACCACCAATTGACGAAAGTGGGCTTCGTACGACCGCGAATAAGATCGTCCATGGCGCTAGCGTAACGAATCAAAGACGGCTCGCTCCAAGCTGTACCAACGACGGAGATACCAACGGGTACACCGTGGGGATTGAGGAAACCAGCAGGGATGGTGATCATAGGGTAACCAGCAGTAGCAGGCAAGTTGGTGGAGCCGCCTCCAGAAGGAACCAAGAGGGTATCGATTTTGATGGTGGTTCCGTTTTCGAAAGTGTATGACAAGGCGGCGTCGATGCCCTCGGTCTTGGAGACCTTCTCGAGGTACGCGAAGCCCTCCCAGTAAGACTCATTCATGGCACCTCCAGTGAGCAAGGTGTCATCGAAGTTGTCTTGTCCGGTCATGAAGCCTGCGACGGTACCAACGACTCCACCTTCAACACCGGTGTATTCGTTGTTGAAGGCAACGATGTCTTCGAGGGAGCGGACGTGCGAGAATTCGAGCTCGGCGAGGTAGTCACGAATGTTGTTGTAGAAGTCGACCTTGGTGCGATAGCCGGATGTCCAGTATGGGTTGGGACCGGCGTCAGAGGTGTAGCCGGTGGGGGAGAGTACATCCTTGTAGTGGGGGAATTCGGTACCGTTAATGATGATAGCGCCAGCGTCTTCGATGGCCTTGACGACCTCGAGGAGCTTGGGCATATCGTAGATGTGACTGGTCTGGTTCCAGAGAGAGAACCAAGGAAGACCAATGACAAGACCCTTCAAAGCATCCTTCTTGGCGATGAATTGGAGGTAGTTGCCGTCCTTGGGAGCCTGTTGGATAAGGGTCGCGTTGTCGCGGGAATCGATGCCGACGATGGCCTGGAAGGCGTAAACCGCGTCTTTGAAGGTACGTCCGAAAGAGCCAACGGTGTCTTGGTTCAAAGACTCTGGGACAACACCAGCGCGGGAAGTGAGGCCGACGGTGGGCTTGATACCGATGATGTTGGCGCGACGAGCAGGGCCGATGACACTTCCGTCCGTCTCAGTACCGAAGGAGAAGGGGATCATGTTGGAGGCGACGGCTTGTGCTGAGCCAGACGAAGATCCACCAGGAGCGGTCGAGAGGTTGTAAGAGTTGCGGGATTGGCCGCCACGGGCAGCGTAGCCGGAGGACTTGAACGAGGTACGCATAGAAGCCCATTCATCAAGCGTAGCCTTGCCGAGGAGCAAAGCACCCTGCTTGCGAAGGAGCTTCACGATGTGCGCGTCGCGAGGCACGATCGAACCCAAGAGGGAGTAGGAACCGGCAGTGGTCTCCATCTTGTCCTTGGTGGCGATGTTGTCCTATAAATGGAGATTTCGTCAGCAAATGCCTCTGTGTCAGGGAATACGACGCGTTACGTACCTTGACCAAGAAAGGAATACCATGGAGGGGTCCACGCACTTTGCCGCACGACCGCTCGTAGTCAAGTTGGTCGGCAATCGAGAGCGCATCAGGGTTGAGCTCAAGAACAGCACTAAAGAAGAAAATACGCGAAGTCAGTAAAAGTTAGAGAAGGAAAACGCGAAGAACTCACTTGACATATTCATTGAGCTGGTTGATACGCCCAATGTAGCACTGGGCAAGTTTCCTTGCCGTCAACTTCCCGCTGGACATCCAACCCTGCATGTCGTCGATCGTCGCCTCTTCCAAGGTGAGACCGTAGCACTTGGGCATGGGGAAGGGGGCGACATCAGACGAAGTCTCTTCCGCAGGCTCGGTAGCGTTGGGGTTGGGCCAGACGGCAGACTTCGGATCGGGGAAGTAGAGGCTGTTGGCGGTCGGAACGGGAGCATCGACCGCAGCCAGCGAGTTGCCATAAGCCACCGAAAGGAAGGCGAAGAGCGTGGTTTGAACTTTCCACATCTTGTTGAAAGTTAGGGCGCGGGAGGTCGCTGACGAAAACGCGAGGCAGACTCCAGTCTTTTGTACTTGCAACCAACTCAGCCCGACGCGTCAAGGCACTCTGAAGGTACCGAACTGTCCAGAAAAATAGGTAGAGGGACCCGTTCTGATCAAAACGACAAATAGTGGAGTGTCCGGGAGATCATTGCCGCTCAACAACAACCACCGACGCCAGATACCGCTCAGAGAAAACGTCGTTATCTTTCCACTTTTTCGGCCTTAGCGAAAGCGATCCCTGTTATCTGAAGCCATATACAAATGCAGAAGTTTCCGAATTTTCCGAGATATAATCAAATTTATTCATCAGTAGATAGGCAGGCATCCAGACCGGCAAAGATCGGTACTGAACGTTCGGCGGGGCTCCTACGGCGCTAGGCACGAACTGTGATAAGAATGATTGGTGCTCAAAGAGTAGGACGACTTCGCAGTTAGGGTACTGGGAGGGGGTGGCGAGAGCGCAGAGGCCTTGAGTGTGTGGTATGTCGTGCCAAGGGAGGCGAAGATAAGCGATAAGCTTGGCATTTACGGCGGGCGGTTTGACGTCAGGTTATCTCACTTACATCCTAGAACCGTCGGCACTTTACACAGCGTCATTACCCGCCGGCGCGTACGCGTTCCGTTGACGAAATTCGGGTACGACCTCATCAACGAGTTCATCAGAGACGTCGTAAATGTCTTCGATGTTCGGCTGACGACCATGCTGTCCAAACTTGGTATTCAGAGATTACATACATAGACTGAGGACCACCATGTCAAAAGCATCTTACTCACGTCGTCGTGAAGATGCGCCAAGCCAACGGGTACAAATTCCGGCAAGAATCAATGTAAATGGTCCAGAACGTCATACTGGTTATGCAAGACAAACGATCGGTGCGAGGAAACAAGCTCAAAACAAGTTTTCGTCCACCGTGAAAAGCCGGAAACTTGCCCCTAATCCTCAGATAGGGATCGGTGACGAATCGGCGAAGTAAATCTGGTGCCCAAGGGCTCCAATTCTTGCTCATCCTGAAGGCATCCAGGCTATACTTCTTATATCCTTCTGCTTTTACTCTCTTCGTAATTGCGGGAGATCATGTATTCGGTCGTTTGGGACTCTTCGCAAGGAGTTCAAGGAAATGCACACCCCACGATCGATCGAAAAGGCTATCCTTGAACATTCAGGAGAACACGGAAGTGAAAAAAAATGTGCCTAATACAAAATCGCCGGCGCAGGCAAATCGCTCTCGACGTGTCTGGAAGTATTATACTTCTCTACGGTCCTACGATCAAGAGCCCACTCCTTAATCTGATCGAAGTCTCTGCACCGATGGACGACGCTGCCTTTGGGGAAAGCCTGATGATGTCTTTCATCCCACTTCCATACTATTGTGCTAACGTCGCTTGAACACATGAGGGATTGACGCACGCTGTCGAGACAATGGCTGATGTGTTCGGCAATCTGTGGGTCGTCCATTGTATCGTCTGGATAGTGTGCAGGGAACAGCGCTTTCCGAATACGATTCTGATGGTATAGTCAATAAGGCACTTCCTTTAATCGAATGAATGATGGGGATCAATTACCAAACAATGTAGCTCGTGGAAAACGTCCAGCTCGACAATGTAGTGGTCTTCATCACCGGGTATGACTTCCGTCGAGTTAGGTAGATGCGCTGCTTGCGATTTGGGGATCCTAGATATGCCGACTGAAGACAAAGCTAAGGCGAACCGAAAGAAAGAGTAGAGCTGAGAGTGATACGCACAATTGTATAGATCTTCCCATCGTTCATCCAATTCTGGAGAGGGAGGAACTTGAAAGGGAGATACGTCGTCTGTAAAGCCATTGAAGAATGTATAGTATTTGTAAGAAATGGCATCCTCTGCTGGAGCTAAGAGGACGCAGTTCAGCATAAAATGACGATGACGAGTGGAAGAAAATACGTGCAATAAAGATAGTGATCTTCGGCACGGCCCAAGTGGTTCATCAAGACGATGAACAAACCAACGATTATGCAACTCTGGACGATGATGATGTACCAAAGTCGAGAGCGAGTCCGACGGAGTCGACTCTCCGCATGTAGCGCCCTGTCTTCGCGTAGGTTTTCATCTGAACGGTCGTTCAGACCGACCTTGTCACTGAAGGTGGCTTCGGCATCTGCGTGAAGGGGGAGATACTCTTCAGACTGAGGACGCATGACAGGAGGGGAAAGTGGAAGTGAAAGGTAGAAAGAGAACGATAAATGATCCAAGTAGCCGCGACCTTTCTTGTGAGCTTCGGCCATCAAGTTACTCGTATCCCCTCTCACGGTACTCACATGCAGCATGCGTATAGTTGGTCTCGATAGAGCATCAATTGGATAAGATGGATCTCGGTAAAATGCCATCATAATCAGAACGTGTCTTCTATGAATCCGCGTTTAGACATCGGCGCACCTAAGGCGGGCATCAACGGCATTCCTGTACTCTACACATGCCCAGTGTACGATGAGAACTTGATGTCGTCTGGTCCCACTACCTGTCTTCGGAATTGTGGCACGGTGATTGTCCCCGAAGACCGTTGAGAGGTATGTGTTTTGTGAATGCTCTGTCAAGGCATCGTGGGGTCGTCCGATTGCGACTTCAGATACAGTGGGCACGACATAAAGGTTGCAGTCACCGTCACCGGCTATTTGAAGTGCTCAGCCTGACCCAAGGCGTAGTCTGATGAACGACAGTAAACGTTGAATATTAATGAAATATTAATGGATCCAGAGTGGCACTCAGGATGGAAAAGACATTGAAGGACTAATCCAAGTGCCAGGTACGGAAGCCTTCAAGCCTAGCTTCGCGTGCGAGATTGTGAGGATAAAGCATCGAGATCAAGTTCAAGTAAAAATGACATGCCTGAGTACCTGGAGACTCTGCGGTCGCTCCGCAGAAGAGTGCCGTTCGGCGAGGGAGAGAGTGGCCCGAGGTCAGTACATCGATAGGACACACATTAAGGACGTCTTGATCTGATGACATCCTCTCTCTGGTAAAGATACGAGTACATGTCCCAATCACTGTTCGGGGAGGGCCGAGTGGTAAATCCGTTTCGTCCAGAGCCCGCTAGTATTGTCGCAACCAACGATGCGGCGGTATTCGTCGAATAAGGGTTCTCAGTAATCTGAAGTGGTCAAACTTGAAGATCATCAATCTACTGAAAGTTATGGCCTTCACATCGAACCGAAGAATCGACCTGGTTGAGTCGCCAATGCTGTTCATTGAGTATTTGGGCTTCAAAAGGCTCAGAGATATAGGGCAGCTCGAGCGTGGTGAACTTGCTTGATATATCATATCATCGTCTTCAGAGACACAGCAAGGCTGCATTGAAACTTGTGGTTGTCATGGTCGAAGGCTTGTCGAAGGCGCCCGAAGATCACGAAGTGATGCGGTCTAACTCTATCTCTCAACAACGTTAGCCAAGTTTCCCACTGCCAGTTGTGAAGAACATGCTAGCTGCGTCGAGTTGGATACATCGCCCTACAACCTGGACTCGTCTCCTTCTATCCAGTAAACAGCACAATCTGGTTGAAAGCTCAGCAAAACCAATAATTCGTCGTTGCTAGGTGAAGTTAGGCCCAGGTACTGGTGGTAAGCCCCTCCGATCGCCCTCATGCAAGTGGACAATAACGACCGGTTTTGTGCAAGTTTTGTGCTCAGGTTGCAATTACGCTTCTTCCTCTCCCAGGCCTGGATCACGTTGCCGTTCCTTTGTTCTGTTCATTGAAATATAACCTCTACGCTCACACCATCGGCTCTTTCAGACCCTTTCTTTTGACCCACCATGTTGCTCAATGAACTGCCCACCGAAACCCTGGTCAATATCATGCACGTAGCCACCACCATTCCCCTTCAAGACGACCGCGGATGTGTTGATTGCAAAGAAGCTGTTCGCCTCGCCTCAGTTTGTAAATATTGGCGCAACATCATCACTGGGACACCTGATCTTTGGAAAGAGATCAGCTCGTCTCTTTCAACCCCGGCCCTCTCCATGATCCTCGAACATTTTAACCCAAATGGCCCGGTTTTTGTCCATTCGCTGCCCAAACGCCTTCCCATACCCATCCATAACTTCAGGTTGATGGCTCGCGAGGCGCACCGCCTCAAAGAAGTAGATTTCTGTCTTTATGAAGATGACTGGAAGGCTTGCTCGAAGCGCCTTTGCCGAGAGGCACCTATGCTCGAAGCCTTTGCTTTGTGTATGGAGGATTTAGAGCCCTATTCCGACAGTGATGACGATTCGGATACATGGGACACTTGTGCCCTCCCTCGTGGTATCTTCGGTGGCGTCAAGCCTCCCCTCCTTCGATGCCTTTGCCTCAGCCAGGTCAAAGTTTCCTGGTCATCCCCCCTGCTGCAGGGCTTGACCGTACTTTCCCTTGACGTTCAAGACCGGCCTAGCCAGGACGAGTTCGTATCGGTTCTACGCAACATGCCTCAGCTGGAGTCGCTGGAACTGTCCGACTGTCTCCCTGTGACGCTGGCATTGGAACCGCGTTACGATATCCCCCTCCACAAACTCCGTTCGCTTCGCATTACCGACTTCGCCCCCTTATGCCAATGGTTCTTAGTGACCGTCGATATGGCTCCGCTGTGCGTCGAAATCAATGGCATTGTAGCTGATTTGCGGGCGTGTATTGGGATGTTCCAAGTATCGGCCGACTATCTGGCTCGTACTGGCCGGGAGTACTTGGGACTGGATATCGAGGTTGGACCGGTCGGTCGGGCTAGCAAAGTTGAGGGAGGCATGCGCGATGGCTTTGACTTGACCCTCAAGGTGATTACGCAGGCTTCCAGAGATACTCGCGCACTCTCGGCTCTTGATATCCACCTCTCGATCGCGTCTCCTGTATCCAAGTTCGAGCACGTATTGTCAACAATTGTCAGGGCGGTTCACATACCTCTGCGCAACATCCGCTTCCTTGCTCTCGACGTCAGTCCGCACATCCCCTTGAGCAACGCCTGCTGGTTGGATGTCTTCGATGCATGCTTCCCAAAATTGGGATTATTGGCGTTGAAGTCACCTGAAGACATGTCAGCATTTTTTGGCCTTTCGCTTACGACGATGACAGAGGACCTTGGTAATGATGATGACGATGAGGAGGAGGTTTTCAACTTCGCTCCGAAGGTTATTCCGTTCAAAAATGTCCGTAGTGTGACCGGGATTCCGGTAAAGGTTTGTAATGTTGTTTCGACTCTGTTGTCATTACGCCGTGCGGCGGGGTACCCACTATCGCTGGTTCCTACGATCACGTCTCTGCTCGATATTCCGGTTGTAGAGGATCCGTCCAACTAGTTTGTTGCCTATTTGCTTGTTCTTTGACGTAGTTTCTTGTCTGTGCGCCAGCGCCTAGCGCCGGGAAAGACGTGTCCACAACATTGAGCGCCCATTCATTATGCCACTCCACGTTCTCTCACCGTCACCAGCCTGAACTTGTCCTCCTCGTCCCTCTTCCGTAAAGCCATGGATGATTTTGTCGCAGAGCTGCGCAAAATACCACCCGTAACGCGCTTCCTATGCGCCTCCTCGTTGGCCGTGACAATCCCGGTTCTGATGAACCTGGTTTCCGCCTACAAAGTTGTATTTGTTCCCAAGTTCGTATTCCAGAAATTTGAAGTGAGTTTATGGGTCGTTTACTTGGGATTTAAGGTGTTTTGAACTCAAATAATCTCTAGATATGGAGACTATGGTCGTCATTCTTCATGGGCAGTGAGTACCCCCGCATCCCCTTGAGCTTGGTGTGAAGTCAACTCAAATCGTATCAAGGCAGTGGCATAAATTATATATTCGAAATCGCCATGCTTTAGTACGTGGCCCACAATACATCTCAGCGTCGACCTGTTATTGACTATCAACTTAGTCGTAACTCGGACCAACTGGAGTCTGGAGCATTCGTACATCGGTCCGCAGACTATGCATGGCAGCTATTACTTGCTTGTGCTGGTATCATGGTCAGTTTACGCCCACTTCTTAAGCTCCGGCGTCTGTATTGAACCACAATCCCTAGGTCACCAACTACCCTCTCGGATCCTTCATTCACGCACGACCTCTCCTTATGTGTCTTACCTACCTCTCCTCCGCACTCGCGCCAGCAGGCTCGCAAACCTCTCTATTCGGGCTTGTTACCTTCCCCATCGCGTATTCCCCCTACGTCATGCTAGGCCTTGACCTATTGATGGGTGGCCCAGGCGCTGCGGCCCAATCTGCAGGAGGTGCTGTCGTCGGACATCTATGGTGGTGGGCGATCTTTGGAAACACTGGCCCCGGACAGGGTGGTGCATTGGACGCTTGGGGGAGAGCACCGAGATGGGTGAGATCTATCGTGGGTGAGAACGGACCTCCGCCTGCTACCGGTGCTGGCGCGAACGCTGGCAACGCTGGAGGTGTCCACGTCATTCCTCCGAGGAGGGCTGCTGCTGCTACCGGCTCGGGCGGCACGAGTACTGGATATAACTGGGGGTCTGGACAGAGATTAGGCACTAATTGAATGCGATGTGTGTCCTTCTGTCGTAATTGCTATGTATTCAACGGCCAACGTTCAACGTTGAAACTGGAGACCAAGGTCGAAAAGCCTTTCACATAAATAAGAGTACACGCGAAACTACTGTATGTTTAGATACTTATATCTCAAAGTATTGGTCTACACTCTAGAGTATTGGAATGACACTAGTGACGAATGGTATCTTCCAAGCTGTATACTATCAGAGCTTGCTCTTCTCCGTCTGCGCACCACTAAGAATGGCGAGGAGTGTTCCTTCGTTGATGATGATACCAGCCTTGATGCCCTTGCCCATTCTCTCTACGACCCCGCTAAACGGCGCCAGCACCACGCTCTCCATCTTCATGACGCTCAACACCGCCAACGTATCTCCCTTCTTCACCTCCCTGGGACCATCCTTAGCCAACAACGCCGGGTGCAACTCAACGATCTTCCCAGTCAAAGGCGATCCAATATGACTGGCATTATTGGGATCAGCCAGCTCGATGGAAGCGGAGGAGTTGACAGCTGCCGAAGCGGATTGGTTGAGTTGGAAGGTGAGGGGAGACGATGTGAGGGTTGTCTGGATCGTCCCAGAGAGTTGTTCGGGGAAGGCGTTGTGCGCGAGGGAGTTGATGGACAACGTGTGCTTAGTGGAGACACCTTGCGATGGGCCTTCAGTCGGGGTCAAAGAGAGATTGAAGACTGTTCCAGGTTGGAGCAAGACGCTTCCACCAGATCCCGAGCTGGCTTTCGCGAGTGGTTCGACACCAAGTTCATCGGCGCCAACACCTTTGGTAGCCACACGCGAGTCAACAACACCCTTGCCCAACCCCATCACATCATCCAAGCTACTCTCCAACCATAACGTATGGATCTTCCCTTCCTTCCAAGCAGGGTGACTCATCACGCCAGCGAGCAACTCAACGTTAGTCTTGACTTCGCCACGAAGTTTGAATTCCTTCAAAGCTCGGAGGGATTTCTGGGTGGCTTCCTCGAAAGAGGCTCCTCGGACGATGATCTTAGCGAGTAGAGAATCGAAGTCGGGACCGATGGTCCATGAGGGTGTGAGTGAAGTTCCTGGTCCGGTGTTAAGCCAGGTATCGATACGGATGCCGCGACCTGCGGGCCAAGATATATCTGAAGGCGAAATCTTTCCTGGTGAAAGGCGGAATCCTTGCAAGGGGTCCTCAGCAGTGATACGAAGCTGGATGGCGTATCCATGGGATGGGTAATTGCTCGAGGAAATACCAAGGGAAGACAGGGAAGTCGATGGCAAGGAAAGAAGGAATTGCGTGCGGACAAGGTCGACGTTGGTAATCTCTTCCGTGATGGTATGTTCCACTTGGACACGGGGGTTGATCTCGAGGAAAGCCCATTCTAGGGTTTGGGCGTTGACGAGATACTCGAAGGTCCCGAGGCCCTTGTATTGCAACTTGGTGGCGAGTTTCACGGACGCGTCGAACAAGGGTTGGATAGCCGAACGGGGAAGTGACGAAGGCGCAGCCTAAGGAGGGTTAGGATTAGCACCCACGATGCGAAAAGAAAGGGTGAGGCATACCTCAACAATCTTCTGGAACCTGACAAGGAAAGGGAGTTTCGCTCAGCGATGTGAAGGGAAACAGGGAAGTATGGGCTCTTACCTGCGTTGAACACTACATTCGCGCTCCCAAAGATGGGTCACGCCGCCTTGGCCGTCTCCAACGATCTGGACTTCGATATGCTTCCAGCCTGGTCCCGTCAAAGCCTTCTCAACAAACAATTGGTGGGATGGCGATTCTCCAAGACACCTATAACGAGGCAAGAGATGTTAGTTGGGGGATAACTTGAGGGGATAGCAAAGATATTCTAACCTCTTGAACGACTCTTCGAGGGTGGCCTCGCTCTCGACGACACGGATCCCTCGACCTCCTCCACCATCTAAAGCTTTGATCATGACAGGATACCCAACCTTCTTGACAAAGTCACGAACGTCGTTGCTAGCGGCCACCCGGGTTCCAGGCGCGATGTTGACCGAGACTGAGCCAGCCAACTCGCGGGAGAGCATCTTATCCGATGCGATGCGAAGGGTATCGATAGAGGGCCCAATGAAGACGAGGGACACCTCAGATTTCGCGCATTCTGCAGCTAAGACTGCGCTTTCACTGAGAAAGCCGTAGCCTGGATGGATGTGCGTGCAGTTAATGCTACGATAAAACACGTCAGGATATTTTGGTAGACGAGATTAGAAAGGAGATAAAACCTTTTCGCGATTTCTACAATGCGTGATACGTTCAGGAAGTCAGAAACCGATTCGAGCTTGACTGCCTCATGGGCGAAGGTAGTATGACTGGTATCCCCTTCGGTGTACACAGTAGCCGTCTCCCAGCCCAACTCCTCTGCCGTGCGCAGAATCCGAATGGTAACTTTTCAACGAACAGGCATGTAAGTCGTCGTGGGGGAGGACCGGGTAATGAAGAAGCACTCACTCTCTCCACGGTTCGCAACGAGAACTTTAGGCATCGCTGTAAAGTCGCTTCCCCGCAGTTTCGTGTGTTCCTCCGGTAGTTTGTATGTCGTTCTGGGAAATTTTACCCCGTAACCATTTAACCTGGAGAAAGGAGGGGCAAAATTGTGGAGGGGTCCGGGGAAGTGAGTTACCCGAAGACATTCGAAATTTGGACCCTTTTGCTTGCCTTGTGATATGTCGGCAAACATTTATCTACTTTTCCCCCGCATTTTCGGTTGTGGGGAATCCTTCGAACTTGAAGAGTTGAAGACATGTCGTCAAAATTGTCGAAGACAGAAGAGAAGCCCAAAGGGGAATGGGAGGTGAGCGCTGCGTTTCTCCACGCGTCGTGAATACACGTGTACTGACCCCCGTTCCAGGAATCATTAGGGAACCTTCACGCCCAGCAGCATCTTGTGCGTACTCCAAATTTGGAGGACCCGGGATACGTTCGCCAGAAGAAAAACAACAAACTCTGGGTTCGCGAGCGCATCGATGCGCTACTCGACAAAGGCACTTTCGAGGAGCTGGCTACGTTAACCGGAGAACCGGTCTACGACAAGGACGGCAAATTGAAGTCTTTTGTACCTGCGTACGTCGCATTTTCTTCTCTTTTCGACATGTAACTCACCTCATTTACGATGACAGAAACGCCGTTATCGGTTCGGGCAAAATTAGAGGTAAAAAGGTCTGCCTGACTGCCGACGACTTCAGCGTTCGCGGTGGCCATGCTGATGGTGGTATCGGTATGAAAGCCATTTACGGGGAGGTTAGTCTTGGTCTACTTTATGTTGGGGAACACCGTACTGACTCTTCCTAGTATATGGCCCGGCGTAACCGAGTTCCTTTGGTAGGCTTAAAACAGGCATGATCGTCGTTCACCTTTTCAAACGAAACCATAGGTTCGACTTCTCGATGGTTCAAGTGGTGGTGGTAGTGTCGCCTTGTGTATGTTTCTTATGACTGGTGTATACAACAGTTCGCTAACCCGTGCTATTTAGACCTTAAGAACGGATATGTCTATATTCCCAGTCTGGGAGGAACGAACTTTGGCATGGATACACTGGCTGTTGTGCCTGTTGCCTCTGCTCTACTTGGCCCAGTTGTTGGTCTGGCAGCCGCTAAGACTGTTCTCAGCCATTTCAGGTTTGCCGAACTCCTTCCCATCCAATGACCCAGCTCACCCTTGGTACTTGCTAGTGTGATGGTTAGAGGACTCAGTCAGGTTCGTACCGTCCCCCTCTTATCTATGACCGCCTTTCTCATGTTGTTCACCTACTAGCTCTTCGCTGCTGGTCCACCAGTCGTCAAGCAAGCTACCTTCGAAGACCTCACCAAAGAACAGCTTGGCGGTGTCGATATCCATGCTTCGAACGGCACAGTCGATAACGTCGCGACCTCAGAACAAGATGCCTTCGAACAAATCCGGACTTTCCTCTCCTACCTTCCTCCCTCCATATTCCAACTCCCTCCCGCTGAAAGCACCGTAGATAGCGACGAACGCCGCGAAGAGGCTTTGTCATCCATCATCCCACGTCGTCGCGCTCGGCCCTATGACATCCGCGTGCTCGTCTCCCTCATCGTCGACATCGTTGATGCAAGCAAGCCGGCTGCCCCAGACAACACCACCTTCTGGGAAATTGGTGCAACCTGGGGGCGTTGCATAGTTACTGGCTTCGCTCGACTATCTGGCAAACCTGTAGGTGTCCTCACAAGCGACTGTATGGTCGGAGGTGGCGCCGTAGACGCTCTCGGCAGTCAAAAGACGACTAGGTTTGTCAACTTGTGCAATCACTTCGGGTAAGTGGGTTCACAGAACTCCTTCCTTGTCGCGACTCACCTACCTTTGATAGGGTTCCCATACTCAATCTAGTCGATCAACCTGGCTTCGCGATCGGTTAGTAGTTTCAGCTTTCACGCGCTCCCGATGTTGACGTTCTTCTCTCTGAAAGGTTCTATTGCTGAGCGAGCGGCCACTATCCGTCATGGTGGTGCGGCAATGGCCGCTTTGTACAATGCGGTCATCCCGATGTACACCGTCATCATCCGTCGTGCTTTTGGAGTTGCAGGAGGGGCTTTCGCCAACCCTGAGGAGAATGGATTCCGTGTGGCTTGGTGGGTACTGGGAAATCTATCTACTCTTCATCATATTAACCTGTCATCCAGGCCTTCGGGAGACTGGGGTAGTCTTCCGCTTGAAGGAGGTATCGAAGCGGCTTACAAACGCCAACTCGACGCCACCAAGACCCCAGAGGAGCGAGAGAACTTGTATAACGAGCTTCTGGCACAGTTTGATGAAGTCCGTGATCCATTGAAGACGGCGCACAAGTTTGGTGTGGAGGAAATAATTGACCCCAAGCATACCAGACCGTTGGCTTGCGAGGTGGGTCGCTTAATTGAAATGTATTCACACACACGGTTTGTCTGATTCCATCATCTTAGTGGGTCAACCACGTCTACAGTGCACTCCTCCCACATCTCTTGACCGTCAAGACTAGCCAGTTCGGACTGGACTTGAAGCCTTCCAGTGGGAGAGCCTATAAATTGTAGAGCCTAGATCCTCTGCCTTCATGGTTAGCAGCCGTTCGCTTGTAGCTATGTAGACGCTCCGACGATTTGTAGGTTATTTATGTTCCATGGAGCTCGTGTAAAGATAGAATTCTGACAAGCGTCAAATATACCGCATCACCTCACGTAACTCATGGCCGTCGTGTTCAAGCATACTCCGCCACGAGTCTCTCCAGAAATTCTATTACGCACGTCAGAAATGAGATCACCAGAGGGACATGGATCATGCACCATGCCTAGTGACGGCGGATGCCCATGGCCATTTCCCATGAGGAGTCTTTTCGTTCGTATGCCTAGCTACACCGTAGCGGATCGGGATGGATATGTACAACCACTCTCACACAAGAAGATCGGCGAAGAAGTCGGTGACAAACATAGATGCCCCTTCTACGCGATCGTTCAGGAGCAATGCTTTCGCTTAGGAGAGCCTTCAGGAGCACCCCTGACAATTTACGAAACGTGATTTAGCTCGGAATGCGGGCCATACAATGTGCATGCCCTGTCAAAACGGTAGTCATGCAGGGATACGAAACTAGTCCTACAAGTGGCAAAGTAGATGTGGTGGCGATACAGATGTAAAACAAAGCAAATATGGTATAGCAGCGAATGATGAAACCGGAAAACAGGGAAGAAATACGGACGAAACAGCCAGATATTACCGGCACACCTACGATCATTAGTTGTGGGAGGGGTCCAGTAGACACAAGAACTCACTATCGCCGTCGATGACTCAGATGTGAAGCAGTGTACTTCATCCGGGGATGTTGGTAAGCCTGGTATGAGCACCGAGGATCCGACATCCGACGCAATTGCTCCACTAGTTCTTTGGCCAAGAACACCGTCTCATTCTCCTCCTCGTACTTGACCACCTGGTCGTCTATGGGCTCCAATATCCTCAAGTCCGATGAATCGATGACGAGGGAATGAGATAATCGGAAGATAGTGATAAATTCGTGACGGAAGACTTTGATCTCTATTGAGCTGACGTTCGTCGATGTTAAAGATACTTTTGAGTGTATGAGCACGGCGCGCACGGTCGAGGGGAACAGAGGGGGGCTCACCTTGGACAAGACAAACATCGCCTTTGACTCTAGCAAAGGCGAACCGTCCACAGTCTATTTGTGGGGGCACAAAGGTGACGCTGCAGGCCGCGTGCGACGGTGAGTAGGAAGGGCACTCGACGACCATGATGGTACCAGGGGGAGGGGGAGAGTTTTACTGATTTATCACTCGCATAAGAGTTCATTTTGTACTCCAATGACATGCTCGGACCACGAGGGGGAGGGAGAAAGGGAAGCGCCTCAAAAGTATCCTGGGAGGCCGGAGTCAGAGGGAAGCGATGATTTCATCCGGGACTAGCGAAAATTCTGGCCCTGCACCCCTGCCCACAATATTTGTCTGTTCCTATTTTAATCTCCCTTCAAACGTTCTGTCGCCAAGAAGGGCTTCTAAACCTTGAATCCACCTCTTACTGCGCATGTGAGTATCCCACAAGCTCGCTTGTTCTTTGTCGATGGGGAATTTTCTGTACAAGTCAGCAGGCCACATGAGTCATGAAAGAAGTCCTCTGGGCTTATGAATCCAGAAACTTCGAACAGCATACTCATCAAGGTGACGATTGCATCCATGGTACATGGCATCAGGATCTGGTACCCCCTTTCGTAGACCTACATAACTGCGGTCTCCACAGCAAAGAAGTACATACCCATAATCGGGAAGGACCAGGTAATTCGATCTGTACTACCGAGGAACTCAAGGATCGCTGTAAATCATACTGACAAGTACTTTAGCTCATGATATTTTTGCATCACTTCGCCGAACTTATGTCCGCAGAATGTCCATGATATCTGGAAAGCTGTAAGCTGTATGGAGACACCGCTTTTCGTTGTCCAAAACCTTCTTTAGCCGAGGCCTGGTGAGTTGGCATCTGGTCAAGTTGAAGTTTGGGTTCAAGGCAAATCAGGAGTTAGGGGCCCGCTGTGGAGGAACGATCGGAATTCGCAAAGTGTTTGCCGGAAGGACTCGAACGTCCTCGACCCATCATTATCAGATGAAAACGGGTATTAAGGATACATCCAGGCATATCACAAGAGCTTGCCGATCTTGTGATCATCGATGGAAGAAGGGGATGAAGGGTACATAGAGAAGCTAGTCACCGGAAGGGGTCGCTCAAGGTAAACATCTCGGATCTTTTCTCGGATTCCAGCTCTCAGAAAGGGTCCAAGTATTAATCGTTGCACGTCGGAGCATACAAATGCCAAAAGATAGCACGAAAACAGATACATCATCATTCAGGAGTCGTGAGGTCGTGTGACGCGATCAGGTTCTGAACATCTCATCCAATGTCAATGGACAGGGGATTCCTCGTTATGGTCGCAGAGCTGCAACACCGTCTCTTTCCTCCAATGCTCTGAGGGTATCCTCGGCGATACGCACAATCTTCCTGATTTCCTCTATACCGGACGAGTATTAGCGAAACCTAAAAAACTTCTCAATCGCCGAAAAGCAGACCTTCTATCCCCAATGCGAACAGAGTCTGACAAACACGTCAGCTCCAGACTTGAATAATAAAGAAGATGCACACGATGACGGAATACTCACTTGCCGAGAATCATCATCCTGTAACATCTCTGACTTCATCCTCTCCCCGAGCTTCTCTGTCCCAGCGATATCGTCCACCAACGCCCTCACACCCTCGGGAACGCGGTCTCTCTCTCTTCCATTCGCGTTTCCCGTTCCATTTCTAGTGAAATAACGTACATGCTCCTGAAACATTCTCGTATGTTCCAATATCAGTTTGGGTAACGCCTCAAGCCGAGCCTGAACATCTTGGTCCTTATTTCCTTTCCTCTTCCGCATCGCTTCCCCACGGATCGAGCTGCACAATTCGTCCTCGTTTGCGTGTTCATCAGATCGTCCCAGACGTTCCTGTATACCCTCGCTAAGCCCAGCCGGTTGTTCTTGTCCAAAGGGCGGTGGCTTGTGTCTCGCTTTCTCGGCGCGGTACCGCTTGACAGCTTTCTGAAAAGGTCTTGATCGGAGCATGGTCTTGTAGCGATAAGTGTAGGCTTCGGAAACAACTGGAGAAAACAGGCAACAGCAATAGGCAAGGGTTTGTTGAGCGGTCCTTGGTTGGGGTACCTAATACGCCACTTACTGGATATGAGAATCGTCATAGTGGCTATGCCCAAGAGAGCCCAGACGACAAAGATGGAGCGTCCAGTGGGCGTTTCGGGCGCAAAGTCACCTATCACAGGGTCAGTCACACAACGTGCCCTGACGATGAAAGGTACGCCAACACGCACCATAGCCTATGGTCATGAAGGCCATGAAACCTGATAAGTCAAAAGTTGAGCATGAAGACACGAGTAGGAAGCAGGGTAGGAGACGGAAACAGGCACGCACAAAAATACATTGTAGCCCCGAACGGCCATCCCTCCGTTACATGAAAGATAGCCGTCCCAACAACCCAGAACACAATGAACAAACTCCAAGCGACCGTTAAACTCGCATAAAACGCGCGTAACTCCTCTTTGTCGACCTCCTCTTGGAAAGTCGCGAATTGATCGCGGGAGGTGTATGATCGTGATGATATGGCCGGTTTCGTTCTTTGGCGGGGTGGTGCGGTCGCAGGTTGGGCATCTCCTGCCAGAGTTCCAGAGCGGTAGACAGCCAAGGCAAAATTGCCGAGCATAGCGACCATCCGACCAATACGCGCATGAGTGAGAGGGATATCATCGTCTTCATTAGGATGGGGGACGATCAACCCCGTGTCCTTCTCAGAACGACGCTTCAGCCCCTCCTTCCTCTTTGACCAGAAATCGGGCGGCAGAAGCGTGGACAGGGGAACGCCCGCCTCGAGGGCTGCAGACTCAAGCTGAGCGTTCGTCAAGGCCTCGAGGTTTAGATGCATCCCATGAGGATTACTCCCCGAATACGCGTCACCAACACGATGGCCGAGCCCCCTTTCCCGAACAGCGTGGAACCACCTGGAAAGTCTCGTTTGTGTACGAATGTCTTCGTCCTTAATCCACAAAGGTTGCTCGGCTTCCTTCAGTCGCCACTCCACAGCCTGACGCCATCGGATCTGGGCTCGAGTTTGCTTGTGAAGTTCTCGTCGTCTTGTACGGACAGACTGAAGACGCTTCCGGTAGGATACTTCCATAGCCTCCAATACGGTTTCCCGAGCAAGCCCCACGGCAAGCGCCAGGTTGACCACGCCAAAGGCCGCGTAAAAGCAGACAAAGACTCGACCACCAGTTGTGGAGGGTGTGATGTCGCCAAGTCCGACTGTTTCAATAGTAACGACCGTGAAATAGAGCGCGTTGATGAAGCGCTGGCCGAGGAGGTATGTGTGTACCAATGCCCCAAAGGCGATGTAGCATAGTAGGATGATCACAATGATCACCAGGGAGCGTTGCTTATGTGTCAAGCCACTGCCTGAGAGAATGCCAATGAGTGCAGAGGTGGAAAAAGAGGAAAGAACCGCACCACTCTTGGAGAAATCTGGAGTCCGCCAGAAATCAATGATCAAAGTGACATTGGTGAACGTGGATGCTATGGTCGAGCACACAGTCATCCAGAACGCTTGCCCATAAGTAAATCCATCGTCGACGCTGTGCTCAACTCCGAACACCGTGACGGTAATAATATTGATTATATCTGTTCTGGGCGTTCATGCGGCTGAATCTGGCGAGGTGCATTGACCACTCACCATGGATTGTGAGGAAAAATATGCATGCCAACGTCATACTCTTCACTCGCCTTTCCAAAAACCGACCAATAAGGCACACATTGGCCATGACTGCACTGGCCATACTCAGTGCCATTGCGACATCCAAGATAACCGTATTCGGCTTCGTCTCTGTTATCTTGTTCTCAATAGTCCGGATGTACCAATCTTCAGTGAGCCCTGGAATCTCCAGAAGGATAGAAAATGGTATAAAGACCCCTGATAAAATGGGTGTGTAGCGGTAGTTGGGTATAAACTCGTCGAGGTCAGGCTGAGAAGGCGATGATTGGAAGAATTTTTGAAGTCGACGGTACCATTTTGGGGGCGAAGAGCTTGATGTCCTGGACTCGCGGTGAACGGTGTGATCATCGTCGTCGTCGTCCTCAAAACCTTCATCATTTCCGTACGAGTCGTCATCATCGTTGTGTTCGTCCACGTTCGGTAACAACCTTCCAGGAGGACTTTGCAATTCTTGGTCGCGAGTAGTTATTTCGAGTCCCCCTTCATCGTCTTGGCTCCCAGGACGCGATCCAAGCAGTAGAAATGGCCAGAACATTGCAGACGAGGGAAAGCTCCATCACAGCGACGGAAGATGGCGAAAAGGGAAGTTGGGAGGAGCCACGCGCGCTTCGATCAGTGTCAGCCAATCTGTTATCTTATCTCCGTCATGAGTAATGTTTCGCACTTGTCTATTTTTTTCCTACCACTTCCTCCGCCACCTAACTAGCTCAATGTCTTTAAAAGCGTACCAGATCGAGCTCATAGAGCAAGCTATGAAAATTGAGGCTCTCAAATTCGGTACATTTACCCTCAAATCTGGTCGGTGTGTTCTCCAGCCCCGAATCGCCCAAGATCTTCGACTTATCCCAAAAATTTCTATCGCAGAATATCGCCCTACTTCATCAATGCTGGGCTGTTGAACACTGGTCCGATTTTATCGACCGTATCATTGGCGTATGCTGCTACCATCGATGCTGCGCTGAAGGATGTCAACGCTCCATTCCCTGATTTTGATGTTCTCTTTGGCCCGGCGTACAAGGGTATCCCCTTCGCGGCTTGCACGGTACTACAGCTCCAATCAGTCTACAACAAGTCAATCGGGCTGGCCTTCGACAGGAAAGAGGCCAAGGATCACGGTGAAGGAGGCAACATGGTCGGAGTCTCGGTGAAGGATAAGAATGTTATCATTCTCGATGATGTCATGACTTCTGGCAAAGCTATACGCCATGCGATCAGTGTAGTCCAGCAGAACGGCGGCAAAGTCGTTGGAGTCGTCCAGCTACTGGACAGGCAAGAATTTGGTCAGAATGGGAAAACGAGTACGGTTGAAGAACTTCAATTAGAATTGGGACTTCAGGTCAAGTCGATCCTGAAGCTCGCGGATTTGCTGAGGTGGCTGGAGGCTAAAGGCATGCAGGACGAGTTGGAACGCATGAAGGACTACCGCGATAAATATGGAGTAAACACTACTTCTTAATACATCAGCCACGCTCTGTCCATGTCTCCTGGTCTGCCTGATCGTCCACCGTGATTCTCTGGCTTATCTTCTTGTTCTGTGCCCTGCGGGACTGAGGAGAGCATGAAGTTAGGATACCCTTTCTCTTCCTTCTTGATGTGATTGACTAGCAGTACTTGTGACTCGTGCCTGACAAAGGGAGTGTTCTCTTCTAAGCAGCTTCAATCCGTCCACGTTTTATCACGGCAATAATTCTATCGCTATGTTTCATCCCTTTGGTTTTATAGTGTATGAGTCCCCTTATGCAGTATTCAGCTGATTGAGACTCGCTCGAGTGGGCTTCTTGAGGGTATATCCTTGTGTCTATGCAACTAGCTTCTCTCTGTATCGAAACTCACTTGGAATTTCGCCCTGCGCCTCCTTTCTCTCCTATGTCTGATAGGAGCTCCTCGTGGGAAAGGCTCTGCAAAGTTATCCCTTTTCCGGTTGCCATTTCGACCGAATGACCACTTCCTCGTTTTTCGATGTCTATATCGCCTCCCATACGGCGGCTCTCGACGGCGAGCTCTACTAGTCGTCAGGAAGACCTCATAAATGCCTATGAGGCCGAAGAAGAACGCATCATTAACGTTCTTTCCCGGAAGCTTGAACAGGTTAGTGCAGATTACAAGGCACTCCTCACCAACGAACTGGAATTTATCGAGATATTGGCTAGCTTCGAGAAGAGAAGATTGGTCTAGAAAATGCCTTGGAGGCAGAATCCGAGTCGCATGTGAACCGCCTCACTCGCGAGTTGACTGCCTTGCGCTTAGCGCACCAGCAACAGCAAACTCATGGCTCTGGCGGCACACCGGCGAATGGTTCTACTAGTGTTTCCCCAGAAACTCGCTTCGGGATGCGTGCTTTTGTCTCTTCGTCGGTAGCTGAGCCCAGTGCCGAGGTGATGCTGCAAGCCATGCAGCGGGAGAACGAACAACTTCGTGCTCGCTTGGTGGACACGGAAAGGGATTATATTCGCATCACTAGGTTGAATGAAATCTACAGGGAAGAACTTATCGAGCATCGTCGTAGAGTGAGTCTTCGCCCTCCTGCTAGCGATACCAATGGCTGAGGGGACCATATATACCAGCTGGGCCTGCCTGTCGATAATCTGATAGGCTTGTCGTCTGCGGACCCTTTATCTCAACCTACTCACCATCGTTCTACCTCTTCCATCTCAAGTACGGTCTCAAGTGTCTCATCCTCCCCTTCGTCTGTAATGTACCTTCCTCACATGCAGTCATCACGACCTACAAACGGCGTCCCTATACCGCGGGTATCATCACAGATACATCGCCCCGTCGTCATCACAACAGAGGCCAACACCCCGTTATCCCACTCATCATCGTCAGATGGTCCCTTCCTATTCTCTCCCGTTGTTCCAAACAACCCTGCAAGCTTCATGAGCAATGATACTCACCTAACAACGCCGCCTTCATCGGGTTCTTTGCTTTCAAATCCTCCGGCTGCGTTCGGCGCGGGAGCTGCATCACGGACGCTTTCGTACCCATCAGTTCCTCCACCTTCGCTATCGTCTTCCTTTGGATCCCCATCAGTCTCTTTTCATATCCCCCACGACCATTCAATGTCACCGATAGAGCCCCTTAGTCGCCGCAACTCCAATGCCCGTCGTGGAAGCTTTGATAGGCGTGTAGTCGAGACAGGCAGCCTCCGTCCCAGTCGACGAGGTAGCATCGAGCGTGGGGCACGCATCGCCGAAACTGGCACACTGGTTCCTCGGAGCCGAGCCAGCAGTCAGAGCATTGCCACGGCCACCGAAGTGCCCGGTGGCGCCGTAGGACCCAGCAACGTCAATGGCTGGTACAGTGCTCTGGATGAAGACGACGCAGAATCCAACTTCTAGAAGCTTACTTTGGTTTTTATTTTCTTGATTACGGTACTGTATCATTAATCGCAACGGCCTAGGAGAGTACTTAGTGTACGTACCTTATTTTTGGAATATTTGGAAGCATTTTTGCAATAATTGACGCCTCTTCCAAAAATGGAAAGCGGCGCAGTGGCGCAGTGGCGGTGATGTCGGTGTGTCCTTATTTGTCTCCATCTGGATTGACTCATCGCGAAGGTATAAAATCGGGTTCCCACCACAGCGCCTCCCCGCCGCTTTTTCGTTCCAACCATAATGTCTTACCATCATGAACAACAAAACCCAGAGGAATATCAGTGGGAACTTGATCAGCAAGCACAAGAACTTCAATACTCGACGCACCCGACTCCAACTCAGACTCAACCACAACTTCAACCACTTCAACACGAAGTCGATTTCATCCATAGCGCGACGCCGACGCCTCCACCGCATGCCACAATTCATCTTGAAGAAGCAAATATTGGGAACGATCCAGCCAGACACCAACCTACTCATGCAAGAACCATTCAGACCGGCTATGTACCGCCAGCCGGTGTGAGAGCACCGAGCAGAAGGACCGTTGAGACGACTCGTCCGAACGTAAGATCCAGCTCATCCAGCCAAGTGACAAGAGAACCATCGACTTCATCTTCAAGACAACCTGCTTATCATCCATATCGACGACCTCAGAGTTCTGCCGTACCGCGACCACAGCAAGATATGAGAGTTATCAGTCATGCTTCTACTTCCTCTCTGAACATTGGACCTTCAAGAGTCATAACGGCCCCGCCACAATATCCTAGGTCAGTCCATCATTCCCCTACCGGAGAACGACCGTTGACAATAATTTACCTACAGTTCTGCGAGGTTGATTATGCCTATAATACCACCTATTGCCCGTGTGAGCACAGAACCTGGTGTGCGACATTATCACCTCCGCTCCGACGTGCATTACAACGCGGAGACTAAGATCCTTACTGCCATGCTCGAAGTTCCGGGAAGCAAGCGAGAAGACTTGAGTGTAAGGCTGTCTACCTGTACTTGGAACAGAGTGAAGCAAGTCGTCGTGTCTGGCAAGTCGAAAGCTATTTTTTCTGAGGAAGATGGTGCTCTGCTTCTGAGAGAACGACGCTTTGGAGAGTTTTCAAGGACTTTCGCTGTTGGTCCTCATACCGTGGTCAGTACCGTTGATTTTTTTTCTCTTGGTTGCCTTGCCTCCGTTCATCCGCTCCTCCGCGTGCTCACTCATCATTAAATCGCCCATCGAACTGGCATGCCGGCTTCTGTCTGAGATTATGGATTGCTCATGCCTTATATCGCTTTCAGCCTGAAGATGTTACTTCCAGCCTTGAAGACGGTGTGCTGACATTGAAGATTGCATGTGGAGACCCGTTATCGTCTGAAGAAATATATGAGGTTGCGATCCAATGATATCGGTAATTTGGGCATGATCCGTCGAGCTCTTGATGGTTGAACGATTATCTTTCTGTGTGATTGGCTTGCTACTACTCTACGTACTAGGACCTCATTGACTTATTGTTATAATTAAGACCAAGGACATAGAGAGCTGAGCCCGAAGAGAACGTAAGAGACTAGAGTTGATTTCTTCGCCATTCCATTCGCGTTGGTGGTCAAAGGGCTCCGACCCGAAGGTCGTTCAGCTAGAGTAACATGATCGACCCCGAGATTTAGATGGGTTTAAAAAGGAAGTTCAGGCCACTGATTTCCGCAAAATTTGACTTTCCTGAAGGACCGTCAAGCGACACGAAACATCCATCCATCCATTCAGTACGAAGGAAAGGGTCAATGGCCGGACGAGTGAAAAGAAAGTCTAAGTCAAAAGTGCCAGATACCCATAAAGATGTCGCAGGGAACGTAGGAAGGTGATCGGTGAGAGACAAAGGAAAAGATGAAAAGGTAAATGGTTGAGTTGACACGCGGTCATGACTGATGGTGTAGGCCGAAGGGAAACCCTACAATCATTTAGGATACACGTCAAAGTACGAGATTCTCAAGTAGAACTCGATGGTTCTCTCCGAGTCTTAACCTATTTGCAAGTAAGGGAACAAGGGGGGCGACCGAGGTCCACTTTGCGCCTCGCAACTTCGAAAAATGGAGAGGACAGTATTCGCCAACGACGCGAGCAAGAAACAATGCAAGTCGACGCGAGCCCTCGACCGTGGATACGTGGATTGGGGAATCCCCCAGCTCGAGCCGTCGAAGACGAGGAAAGCTGGCGACTCCTTTGTCCTCAGAAAGCTCGGCGTCGCTCGCAACAAAGTATAACCCAAGGATCTCGAGGGATGGACGTAACGTAGCGATGGTAGATAGAATGGAGATATTTATAATGTCGCATGTTGGTAGCGATGATTCCTCGACCCAAGACGCAGCCTGGAAGGGTTGGGGGTTTAAAGAGAGCTCTACAATGAGAGGAAATGCGGATAGGAATTGGAGGACATCCTCTCCGCTCAGTTTGAGGACGTTGTGGTGCGTAAGACGTAACCGTCTCATCTTGGGACATTCCATAAGGGGTCTGAGGGTATCAAGAGTTATTTGGGAGCCGTCTCGGAGGCCACCCGTATGAGAGTCCATGAGGATGAATTCCTCGAGTCTTGGGCAGCCACGTGAGACCACAAAGAGAATGCGGGATACGCTGCCCACGGACTCAACTGTGTTGGACCGTAGGCTCAGCTTTACGATGGAAGCAGGCCGGTACGAGCCGCGAAAGCATTCGGACGCTCGATCGAAAGAGATTTGTAGAACCATCTCTTGGAGCGAAGGGAAGGCATTGGAATGCAGTTCAGAGGAGAAGGTAGCCAAAGGAGCCCGCTTCAATTGCATGTGATCACGATGAGATGCGAGGGAAGCAAGCTCTGGCAGAGCGGAGAGTGTGTCGCTGACAGCGGGAGACAGGAATTGTGGGGGTAGCACCAGGCATCTTAGGCCCTGGAGAGCTTGAAAGGTAGAGCACAAGGTGGATCCAAGGACGGTGTCCTTATGAGCGTCCAGGGCATCATACCCAGGGCAGGAAATCGAAAGAAATCGGAGGTTGGGAAGGGAATTTGCAACTAACGTCAGGTGTTCTATTGGGTCCGCTTGTCGAGGGTTCCAGCGAAACACGGAAATGATAGATAAAGAGGAGAGTCTCGGAGGGGCAAACGCGCGAAGGATAGCTGCGCCCGCGGAAAAGTTGACAATGAGGTCCCGCAGGTTCGGTAAGAGTATTTCGGTCGGCTTTTCTCTTTGGATAATTTCGCAGATTCCGTCGTAGTCTTGTGTCTTTGAGTAGATGCGAAGGCTCCATATCCTCCACGCGTAGGCGTCCAGCCGTACCCAGCTATCTGGCCCAAGTGGGTTTCTAAAGGTCTACCGGACGAGTAAGCATGTCAAGCATTCCGATCTCAGAGTTGGTTCCGCAGCATACCAAGGAGCAGTCCGAGCGAGTAACGATAGATCCAATAAGACGAAAGAGCATAGTCGCGTGCTCGACGTTGCGCCATTCGATGTTCAGAACTTCATTAGACCATGACTTGGAGACGAAAAGGTTGGATGCATTGTCTCTGTGAGTAGAGAGTCGGGCTATCTGGTAGATTAATTCTGAAGTAGAGCACACACGTTGAGCCGCCGTTCCATTGTTGCACATCGCAAGGGATAAGCGTGGCGGCGGCCTAATCCGGAAAGCGCGCTAGTAGGAGCTCCCCTATCTCGCATGTGGGGGACCTCTTGGCAACCTCGGTGGGCCAGCAAAAGAAGTGGTTAATTAGCCTAGTTGGGGATCTCCTTGTTCACGGATATGGGCGGATCGTGAGCCGAATCCGAGAGAAGCGAATGTGCTACAAGTGGCCTCATTTCGGCCAGGTTGATCTCGCGAGAAATAACAATTGGTAGGGAAGGTTCATGTGCAACAAAGGATCCAGCATGATGGGAAAAACCTAGCTAGCACTGGCTGCGATGACACTCTAGCACTACTTAGTTGGCTGAAAAGGGCAGTGTGAACATACATGTCACTTCGACGATCTGCAGTTTCCGATGAATTTCGTCTACTTGGAAGAGTATTCATACAAGCTATCTAGATCTGAGTTTGGAACTAAGGAACTCGGGTCTCAAGTAGGCTGGAAACCAACCTCTATGACGAGATAGGTCTCAAGTTCACTATTCCGAGACACATTGAACATCGCGCTCCCAGACAGCGCGCCAGATTTCGTCGCGTGAGCAATTCCACTTTACTGCGATAGGTTTCTTTCTTCCGCGGTACCACCGTAAGCTACAAGGTAAGCCCAAACCAAGTTCAACGCATTGCAACGAAGGGGGGAAGAAATTCATGGCGAACACATCGTTCGCACGTGCATAGTCGGATATCCAATGGGCGTAGCTGGGACACCGTATGTGGGTAATTTTGGCATGACGGAGAGGGGACCAGAGATTCATCTGCTCATGAACATCAGTAATGCTAGGATGAAAAGAGTAGCGTGTGAGCTCGGGCTACAACTTCGCGAGCATTGTGTTGGAGGTATATCTCCAGATATCTGAGCTTTGGTGCTATTGGTAAGAAGGCGTGAAAAGTTGTTGGCTCGTAGACTTTGCATGAAACCGTGATAAGAGTATCCACGGGCGAAGTGAGGGCAAAGCACGTCCCAGCGACGAATAAAATTGATAGATGGGAGAGTACTCAAGAAGCGCAGCTCAGGGAGCAAGGCCTTGTCATTTGCTACCTCTATGTTTCCAACGAGTTCCAGATGATGGATGGATGGTTGAGACCTCACGAGCTCTGTGACATCTAGGGCACTATCTGCCTCGCCTACGGCAATGTCCAAGTCCCTCAAAGATAGTCCACCGAGTCCCTCTTTAAAAAGAGACAAGTGACCGTGAATTGAAGGTATATAACGCACGAAATTCAGGACCATCGAACGCAGGTTGATCAAAGTCGGGATCAGTTGTTCCAAGGCGTGAGCTTCGCTTGGGAAGGGTATGTCCTCCATAAAGTTGATGGATAGGGTATGAACGAGGCGTTTCCGATAGTCTGTAGGTGCTGCTATAAAGTGATGAAATTGGATCACAGAAGATTGGGAATCGTCGTGTGCGGATTTGACGGACAGAGAAACCCTCCTTAGCAGCTCAGGCTCAGCGTAGGCGTGCATCTGGCGAGATACGGTGAGGAGAGACAAGAGGTCGGTGTTACTGACCCTGATGACACTATTAAGGCCCAAATTTCTGGAGGAGATACGAGCGACATTCGAGAAAATCGGCGAAGTGAAGTCAGTTGAACTGGGTGCAAGCTTGGTCAACTTGAAAACCTTGGGGGTGAAGGAAAGAAGCGCCCATGACATGGTTTAGAATTAGGCACCAAATCAAGCGCTCAAAGCAATTTCCTCTTCGTCCATCGTCATTGTTTGGGTGGCTTCTTGGTGTCGATGGCGACGTTCACGACTTACGCAGAGGCTGCACAACAGCAGAGTAGCCAAGCTGCTGCTGCTGCTGCCGTGGCCGCGGCTTTATCCAGTGGATCTCACACGAATGGTGCATCGACCTCGTCCACGGTGATCCCAATTGCTTCGACGTCAAATGCCAGTGACCAACCGAATCATACCAACGGTGGCACAAAGGGCGACGACGAAGGGGGGAAGAAGAAGAAACCAAGAAGGAGGAAGGTCAACCATGCATGTTTGTATTGTCGCAGGAGCCATATGGTATGCGATGAGGGGAGACCATGTCAACGTTGGTACGTTTGTTCCTTGTCCTGGAATCATGGGGGCAGCGTTTGAATCAAATGCTGTGGCCTAGCATTAAGCGGGAAATTGGCCATTTGTGTCACGATGAGCAGAGGTCGAAGAGTGGCGATAACAAGCAGACGACGACGATCCAAGCTTCGCCGTCAGCACCATCACAAAAGCCCGATTTGTCGAGAGTATACGCAGGTGATTCATGTTCTTTCTCGCAGCTCGAAGGAACGAACTAATGTCGGTTCGCCACAGTCGGAAGCTCCTACACATCCCCCTCTGCACCACCGACGACCGCAACGACAACGACGAGCCCTGCATGGCCAATGACAGGGCCGTTCTTGTACCAACCAGAAACCCTAGGGAACGAGTTCTCCGTGCTCACGTGCGTACCTTCTTCTCTGGACCCACCAGATTATAATTATCGCGGCCAACAGTGACTT
This sequence comes from Pleurotus salmoneostramineus, assembly GCA_002583695.1. Lineage (NCBI taxonomy): Eukaryota > Fungi > Basidiomycota > Agaricomycetes > Agaricales > Pleurotaceae > Pleurotus > Pleurotus salmoneostramineus. The sequence continues at coordinate 43,625 of BEWF01000262.1, forward strand.
TCTCGAAACCCTTGATGAACGCTCATTCTTCACACCACCACCCACGGTATCGTCATCCTTAATGGCGCCCACAGCCTTCCCACCAACGGCGATGCAACATGATTCTACGGTGGGCAGCTCGTTTCTCGTCGGCGACGGCGCTGTGTCGGGAGGTGCCATAGGGTCTTCGCTAACGGGCGGCGGAGACCTCGCTGGCGTTGTAACAGGAGCAGACGGAGGAGTTGGACGAAGTTCGGGTCAAACAACCGAATCTACCGGTTGGTCTTGATCTTCTTCCATTGCTTGATCCCTAAATAACGGCATCGTAGCAGATGCAAATAACACAGAGGATTCTGCGCCGCCAGTCATTCTTCCCGCCGCAACCAAAACCGAAAAGTTCCTCCTGACCGCCGCCGATCAAGAATCCGGCTCGAGAGATGAGAGATTGAATAGGGTCATCCGGTCGAAATATGAAGCGGGGCTCTTGAAGCCGTATAATTATGTCAAAGGATACGCTAGGTTGTCGCGATGGATGGATCGAAAGTGAGCTCATCTTTCGACTCGTCCCCGCATCCTTGTTATATTTTGCGCTGTAGCTGATGGACCTTTGCGTTGACAGCGTCTCCCAAGAGTCGAAGTCCCAGATTCTCCAGCCGCTCTCTGTTCTCAGGCCCAAGTTTCGAGTTGAGTGGGTTCTCCGTTTTAGAACCATTGCGTATATTTACCCTTCATCTTTTTATCAGGCGGTCGCACAGTCTCTGAAGGACATTGTAAGTTCTTGCCGCTTTCCCTCCATCTCTCCATTCCCTCTGAACGCGTACTCATCTTGCATATCAACCAGGACCTCGTATTCATAGAAGAAGCATTCGAGCGAATGCTCCTTGACTACGATCGCGTCTTCTCTGCCATGGGTGTCCCCGCATGCCTTTGGAGACGAACCGGAGAGATTTACAAGGCAAATAGAGAGTTCGCCGAGTTGGTTGGGATTGATGGGTATATGATGAGAGATGGGAGGTTGTGTATATATGAGTTGATGGCTGAGGAATCGGCTGTTAATTACTGGGAGGTGGGTCGTTTTATTCTTCCCAAACTATGTCCTTCTTTTCGTCCGCTTTACATGCTGACGAGAAATATGTGTTCATAGAAATACGGCCATGTCGCTTTCGATTCGTCCCAAAAGGCGGTGCTAACTTCATGCGTTTTGAGATACAAGCCCACAGTTGGGACTTATCCTGGCGGGGGCGGTATGATGAGTACGCCTGCAAAAGGGAGTGCCGCCGCCAATGCTGCGATCAGCAACTCCAACGGCGCCGCTGCTACTGCTACTAATGGAGCAACAAAGGATGGCGGTGGAAGTGGCGGAGTGGTGAAAATGGAAGAGGAAGAAGACGAAGAAATACCTCAGGAAGAAGGGTTTATCAATTGCTGTTTCTCCTTCACGATTCGGAGGGATAAGTGGGGGATACCGAGTATGATCGTGGGGAATTTCATCAAGTGCTGAAGGGCCCCGAGTATGACTATGTGTGGGTACGGGGATGCAGGATGTGGGCTTGGGGAGTTCAAGTGGGTTGGCTGGGTGGAATCCAGGAAGAGAGAGCTTTGGGATGAGAAGGCTGATGATGAACATTGCCATGCCACTCGTTGTGGTCACCGCATACCGTGGATATCCAACCCGGTCAAGTGGACGTGAATACGTCTTATGTGCATACTGCGTTAGGCGTTGGCTGCCCGGCAGCCCGCTCCATGCTCATTCCAGGCGCCACCAGCCTCCTTGGACACGAGGGACGTAGAGGCGATCGTGGCTTTTCGGCTGAGAAGAAACGATCATCCAAGTGGACACCGGAGTCGCCAAATGTCTCTGCGTTTCTGGAGTGTGCGTTCAGTCCAGATCCAATTCACCGAGCTCAAGTTTCTACGCATATGCGATCGCTCTGCCCACCTGGCTCTCGACGACATCCAACAGGCGCGCAGTCCTTGACCTCTTCTCCTGTATCTTATCAATGTTTATTCTCTCCTATCATGCTGTACCCCGTTGTCGACACCTTTCCCTTTCCCTTGCTCACCCTCTCTGTTGTCCGCTATGACTCCATCCCCCACTCAATCACCTACTATCTTGACTGCGTCACCTCCACAAAATAAAGGGCATCTCCAAACTCTGTATCGATATTTGGACATCTATTGGATAGATTTTCCCGTCACTTTTGTACACAGGCTTCTCATACATCACACATCACACAATTGTAGTTTCACGCTCCTCATCACTTGGTGGATGGGCGCTGCAAAAAAACCGAAGGCGAGGCATCAAATTCAAACTCTCCAGGGGACCTAGCGTGATTCAACGTCTGTCCATGTCATTCATATCTCGATAGCCTTTAGCTTCAAGTTCCAGGGGTTCAATCCCGCCAAGCGATTCCCCACATTTCCCCACAAGCAACATGCCTTGTGATTTTTCATTCGGTCAGTTCCACGCGGTCTCGGAACTCTTTATAAAGCTTTGCGAACTCTTGCCGCCCTCTGACCTTTGGGCTACCCATCAGCGTGCATATGGCTGTAGCGTCTTTTTTCCAACGAAACTGGGAGCACCTGCTCGGCTCCTACTCCCACATCCAACTCGAATTCCTAGGTACCCTCCTTGTCCAAATCGCGTCCTTCTACATCCCTTGCGCTGTTTACCTCTCCTTCGATGCCTTGTTTCCGAGTTTCAGCGAAGCCCATAAACTGCAACCCGCGCCCAAACAGCCCACCCGCTCAGAAATCTACGAATGTCTTTCCGTGGTGCTGAAAAACCAAGTCTTATCGACGACCCTTCATGCCGGGATGCTATACCTAACGTACAAAGGGTTCCATCCCCAGTCATTTCGCTTCGACTCGGAATTACCTGGGGTCGGGGAGGTAGCATGGCAGCTCGTCACTTGCATTATCCTTCGTGAAATCCTCTTCTACTACTCCCATCGTCTCCTACATATCCCTTCACTCTATCCCAAGATCCACAAACTTCACCACCGCTTCACCGCCCCCGTAGCCCTCGCAGCGCAGTATGCTCATCCAATCGAACACATTGTCGCAAATATCCTTCCTGTCACTCTCCCTCCTCAGCTGCTCCAAGCGCACGTCGTGACATTTTGGCTCTTCATGGCCTTCGTGTTGTTGGAGACGTCGACCGTTCATTCAGGTTACGATTTCTTTGGAGGCGCGGCGAAGAAACATGATTTGCATCATGAGAAATTCATGATATTCTTTGGGACTGTGGGGTTGTTGGATTGGTGGCATGGTACAGATGGGTTTAAGCGAAGAAGTGATTAGCTCTGGTTGATAAGGCGAAAAGTGTCGAGTCGTTTGAAGGTTACCGTGATGCCTCACATGCGCAGTTGGGACGTCGACCCATTGAGTTACTTCCTGGTTCTTTCGTAGAAGTCTTCTCTAGTGATCTGCGCTGATCCCACGTAGAGTACTTCCAAGAACACGAACTGTGTGGCTGGCTCCTCTTTGAATGATCTGCGCTGATTCCGTGTACTTCCTAGAACGCGAACTGTGCCCATAGTGATCTGCACTGATCCTATATACTTCCTAGTTAAACCCCATGTAAGTAGGTGGCTTTCATTTCAAGCAAAGGGAAGAATGCCGACATGTAGTTCGAGGAGAGGAGTATTATATCATGATGTCTAAGTACCACAATATCCCAAACTAGGTATCAACATAAATAAGCCATATAACAATTAGGACGAACGATATGTAGTAGATGGTAACTTTTGTCTCGCCTTACTATGGAGCGAGGCCAGGCGAGGTGTCTAGATACGCCTGGTGCCGTATAATGAATACAACGGAAGATGTTGTCGACCATTCTCGTGGAGAGGTGTCCGTCTAGTACCGCCTTCCTTGTGATCCTCTGCGATCCCACGGATTCCGTGGTTTGGGGCGAGAATCTTCATCGCCCCGGGGTCGTTGCTCAGACCAACGCCTTGGACCATCTTCATCTCGATGTGATCGACCTTCCCCTCTCCTTTCTGCTGAATGCCAATCACCCCCACCTCTTCGACCTTCACCACGCCATCCTTCACTCCTTCGTTCATAACCCCCAGATTCCCTATGCCCGACCGAAGGACCTCTTCCATAACCTTGTCTACTGCCGCTCCCCCTTTTCGCTGGCGATCGAACTTCTCTGTCGACAAACCCAAGCTTGTTGAGGAATGATTGGCTAAGGTAGGGCGCTTGTGCAATAGCCATACCCTCAGTATACCAAGCCTTGCATCCATCCAAGATGTCATTCTTCCTTGACCTCAGTTCCTGAGCTTTGCCCATGTAGAAACCGAGCAGCGACATGAATGTCTCCTCAACCTCTTCTTCATTCAGTTCAGCGAGACTTTCGGTGACGCATTTCTCGATGTCCTCAATGACAGGGAGTAGAGGTTTTGCAGGGAATAGAGGTCCTCGTTGTCTGGTGTTCGGAGAGCTGAACGCTGATGGATCTGCGTCATAGGAAGTAGCGAGAGTCTTCAACTGGGATTGAAGGTCATCGACAGTAAGTGGTTTGAGGGGAACTTTGGTTAATTGCCATGTGACGAAACCGAGCTCCCAAGGCAGGAGGACAAGATCTCCTCGACCATCTGCCTTGCCACCGCGACCAGTGCGACCAACCCGGTGAACATATTGCTCCCCAGTGGACGGTATGCCAACCTGGATTACACGTGTGACACCAGGATAGTCGACACCGCGAGCAGATACGTCGGAAGTGACAAGGATCGAAGCAACGCCTTTGTCAGCGCGGAAAGCGTCGGATGTCCTGGAACGCGATTCCTGAGAACGCTTTGAGTGAAGCTCATAGACACGCGTGTTGCGTCCTGCAGGAAGGGCACTCCGTGAGAGATTCCTAAGAATTTCGGAAAAGAGTTGGGTCATTTTGGTTGTGGGGAGGAAGACAATAGCTTTCGAGGCACCGGGATTCGTCAGTTGATCATGAGCAAGAAGTCGAAGGACGTGAGGAATTTGCTGCGATGGTGAGGGAAGAACTGTATGGTATTGCGGGACGTGAGCGTGTACCGGAGACGGGTCAGAGCCGGAGACGCAGTTGATATACTTGTGGTTAGGAGCAAGGAACGACTCCGCAACCTGGCGGACTGCGGGGGAGACGGTGGCCGAGAACAGGAAGGTCTGACGCTGAGGGGTACCAGGGAGGAATTTTTTGATAGCTTCAATGTCCTCGCGGAAGCCCAAATCAAGGAGGGTATCAGCCTCGTCCAGGATAAGCATTTTGGTATCAGCCAACGCTTTGGCAACTTCGGGTTCGTTCTCCAGAACGTCTCTAAGACGACCTGGAGTTCCAACCACGATATCCCGCCGACCTCTCATCCACTCGCGCATTTGCTGACGTTTGCTCATACCACCTACAAACAACCGGACCTGGAAACCGTTATGACGCTCCGTTACTTTGAGTGCCTCATTGGCAATTTGGGTGGCGAGTTCACGAGTGGGACTGATGATAAGACAGCCTGCGTGGCTACGGGTAAAAGCCTTCAGAGCACGTTCCTTGAGCTGGGGCTTTCCATGAGAAATTCCAGAGTCTTCCACGGCTCGTTGCGCGTGTTCTTCAATCGCGTTGAGACGCGCTTCAACCGCGGGTATAAGGAATGCTAGCGTCTTGCCTGTTCCCGTACGGGCGCGTACGAGAATATCGCGAGTTGGTGGATCCGCATCTTCGGGGTCATGAGGAGCCACGAGGTCCGGAAGGAGCGAAAGTACGTCCGACTGTACTTTTGTCATATTTTCGTACTTGTAAGGTTGGTGAGTTATTGCTTTCAAAGTATCCTGGTCCAAGCGGTCCTTCAAAGTATCCCATCGAGGTAATTCAACATCGAGAACTTCGTTGTGGTTCTTTGGAGGGGGGACATCAGTTTTTGCGACTGGACTAGTCGCTAAAGCAGCCGACGTCGACTCCCAGCGACGATGAGACAAAAGCTGGGATAGCCTGGGGCCTACAAAAATGAATCCGTGAGTATGTAGAACTCCAGAAACAAGACAACAACGACGACGCCATTCCACGACGCCATGAAAAGACAAAAAGACAATAGCAAGTTACTCACCATTTACACAAGTTCGCCTACAAGACCGCGAGGCCGTAGCCCAGATAAAAAACATACGTACCCGAAACCAATGAAGGTGTCGGAAGAAAAGAAAATGAAGAGAAAACGTAGTGCGCGACTTTTCCAGGCGCAGAAGATGGGCTTATGTAATACTTGCAGATAAGATTAGATCAACTTTACTTATACTAGTTCCGAGTCCGAAGTCCCCGATCGCTTTTGTCCTTCGTTTAGGCATTCCTTTTGTCTTCGAAGAACAATGACTACTTACACAAAAGCGTAGGGGATACTAAAGGACGTTGGGAAGTAACCTGCCTTCGCTTTTTCTCTTGATCAACTTCTCATCTACGAGCTTGCCAACAGCCCACGACCATCATGAACGCTTCACAACTAATATCAGCTTCAACAAATTGTACGTGCTGAATCCTACTCGAGAGTCTGATATTCATGGCCTTCGTAAAGATATCAAGCGTAAAACACGAACAAAAACGCGTAGGAACGCTTCGAGAGCGTCTCCATCCCTCCAAATGATCCCCGAACTCTCAGAAGACGACGAGTCTATCTACCTCTTGACCCCTTCCTCGTCGCGCTGTTCGAGCCCGAATGAGCGAAGTATCAAGGCTCAGCGGCGCCAGGGAAACCTGAGACTCTCAGAGATCCGGGTAGCAGAAGATGTCTTTGCCTTCGAGGGACAGCCATGGATGGATCAGTATCACCAACTGTCGCCAACTTGCACTGTCTCGTCGCCTCCCTCTTCACCATCTGATCTCCTTCTGGAATATACCCGGGATGCCGCCTCATATACGACGCCATCCCCCTGCCTCAAACTCAACTTGAACGACATGGCGTACGAGTTTCCTCCACCACCATATTTTGACTCGGATATTTCTTCGTCGTCCTCTTCGTCGACAACCCCATCGCCGCGTCATTCTGGGCTTCCCATCACACCAACGACATCAGACGACGAATTCTATGTTTCCCCTTCTCTTGTCAGGCCTTTGAAGATCAACAAGCTTCGTCCCCCCAAGCTCCGCAATAACAAAACAGAGTGCACATCGTTTCCGCCGAGTCTATCTGAGTCAGAGTCGGAACTCTCAGATAACGAAGAGGCAAGCGATTGGTATGCTCAGGAACTCGGCCAGGTGTTCACCTTGTCTTCCTCTTTACCATGTCTTCCTTCATCGCGTCCCGAATCCATGGCTTCACCACTGTCTCCACCATCACCAACGACAGCTCGAAAAAGTCGCAAGGCTTCGATCACTCGACCGAGCACACAGTTGGACCCGGCATACCCAGTTGAACGGTTCCATTACCCCCGTACTCCCACCAAGTCTCGTCCTCCCCCACGCACACCCGTCCCTGGCGACCTTGACGACGAGACGGATGGGTTCGTCGTGTTGTTGTCGCCCGTTCAATCGTCTTACCCATCTACTCCTCGAGGGCGAGGTGACTGCTACGCTGAGCTAGACATTGTCTTTGACCTCGACGTACAGTTCGAGACGGACATGTGTCGGCCAATTAGCCTTCCTCTTTCCCTCCCTGGGTCACCATTTGACCTGGAGGCGGACATCGCTCAAGCCTTTGAGGCCCTCCGAGCTAGCTCTGACGAGGACGTGTATGGTGAATTGGTTCCATCTAACGTGGACGAGGTGCCCTATTTCGAACCGCGTTCGAGTTGGAGCACTTGTTCTTCAACAAGATCTCGCCAGCGAAGGCCTATTCCAGTTGAGATGTTTATCCGGGTTTAGACTTTAATTACTTCCTTCTACCTCATTCCTCAATCCTCAGGCCTCAATACGTAAATACCCATCACATCCATATTCAATTACATGGCTTCCCCCCTCATTCGTTATGTATCGCCACACCGTTACCTATTACTTATTCGCGACGACATCCCCATTGTAGCCTATAGCTATTTATCAACTTTCACAGTCTAGCCCGTCAGCCACTCCTTTTGTTCCTTACCCCAATGTATTTGTTTATATACAAGTGAATCGAGTCCCCCCATCGTACCTTCAAGTTTTAAGTTCTAGTATGTTTCCTTGCTTCATAAATCCATATTCCTCATTGTCCTTTGCAGAACCTTGAATAACACGGTCATGTCATGCTTCTAGTTGCCCATGGAAAGGCAACCTCATCAATCGCTTGGAATGTTTCGGGTATCCCCTTCCCAGTCAGCAAGCCAAATCTCTTCTTCAACGCAATCCCACTTCACAGTGATAGGATCCCCTCTTCCGCGATACCAACGTAGGCCACAAGGGGAGCCATGACCAGGCTGAGGACGTAGAGCGAATTCAACGCATTTCAACGAAGGGGGGAAAACATCCAATGTGAACACGTCGTTTGAGTGAGCATATTCTTGCAACCATGTAATCGGAGCTTGGCACCGTATGTGCGTAAGTTTGGTGTGACGCAGAGGTGATAGGAGGCTCATCTGTCAATGAGCATCAGCAATGTGAAAGAGATATAAGATTCGGCTTACATCTTCGTTGGCGCTGTTATTCAGGTAAATTTCAAGGTACCTCAGGTTTGGCACCGTTGGTAAGAAGGCATGAAAGGTAGTCGTTGCATAGACCGAGCATGAAAGCGTTGTAAGAGTATCCACGACTTTGCGACTGACCGGCGCTGTCTGCCTGGTGAAATAAGTAGAGAAATGGACGACGCCGTCGAGGCGGAGACTCCGAAAGGGTCTGTCGAGGTAAGAATTCAACGATCGCAGCTGAGGGAGCAATTTCTCGTCGTCTGCTACCATGACAAGACCGGAGAGAGCCAGATGCCGGATGGATGGCTGAGACTTCAGGAGCCCCGTAATATTTAGACGAGTTTCCGCCTCGGTCTCGTCCGCGGCAACATCCAAGTGCCTCAAGGACAGATCACCTATCCCCACATCGAATAGACGCGGACGACCGTGTTTTGTAGGTTTATACCACGCAAATTGGAGAGATAGTGAACGGAGGTTGGTCAAAGTCGGAATCAGCTGGTCCAGGGCTTGAACTTCGCTGAGGAAAGGTTCTTCCGCAATAAAGTGAACATAGAGGGATTCGACGAGATGTCGACGGTAGTCATTCGGCACTGAGATACATCGGAAGAATTGGAGCACGGGCGATCTGGAATCGTCTTGTGTATAGTCGATTAACAAGTAAACGTTCTTGAGCAACTCGGGCTCAGTGTAGGCGTGCATCTGGCGAGATACGACGAGGAGAGACAAGAGGTCGTCATTATCGAGGCTCGATGCGACAAAAGACACAATCAAAGCCCAAAGTTCGGGAGGAAGTACTGGCGACATTGTCATTCGAGTCCAGCTGTCGGAGCACGTACAAACGAAGCGCTTTGACTCTTGAAGCTTGAGCGCTTGCTTTACTACCATGTCCTCGCGGTTCGCGTCGCGTCTCGATGGCAACTTACGCGAGCTACGCTCAGGTTGCGCAACTAGCGGGATGATAAAGATTTCTTGCTGGTGCCGTCGCTCTCGTGGTCATATCTCGCCGTCTTTGTCCATCACACAAACACCAGGTTGCTCCTCGTGGATTTGACCAGCTTTCACAACCAATATAACCTTGGAAACGCGACGAAGGGAGGAAAAAAGGCCCAATGGAAGAGAGTACGGCCCTATGATTTGAAGTTGCTGCCAGTAGTCGACCGTGGTGCGTACTTCGTTCGTTCTTGCGTGAACTGGTTAATGAATCGAATGGCTGCCAGCAGATGTATGGGGTATCGAAGCCGTGTCATTGCCCGTCTAAGTTGGTGGAGGGAGGGTGAGAGTCTTTTTCCTCAACGTTGTTTTTTGTGCGTGTCTTTGTAGTTGAACGTGAACGCGCGAACGTTGATGGGCCTTCTTCATATAGCATCTCTCATGTCAAGAACTAGAAGTCTACGGAAAGACATTGTGAGTTCCGAGTCCCCTCCCCGCTTCCATTCCCTGTCTTTAAACCCTACTGATCACTTCTTTTCACCTAGGTTGTTTCTTTGAAAGAGCAAACACTTACTTCATACTTCTAAACTTCTGGCCAAGTCGCCCCTGCCCTAGCTCCACTGTTGTACGAGACTAAGCTCAAGAGATGCGCAAAACGTATGGGAAATTGGCGAGCAGTTGGTCAGGACCGTGACGTGGGGGCAGAGGAATGAGCTAAAGCTATCCATTTCTTGGAAGTGGGTTTTCTATTCCAACCCATATTCAGTGCTTCAGTCCCGAGTCGCCCATCTAATCTTATCTCGTCCAGGTCCCTGGGCCTAAAGCCCTGGTTCGCGTGGTTTTCGTACTCCTCGTATTAGCCGCTTTGACCAGAGATCTTGTCTTATGGGGTGCCTCATGTTTGCATCATGGCGGCTGGTATATACTCTAGACATCTGATCATGCATCGATTGAAGCATTCCCCAACTTGCTCGCCGTCATCGTTATGCCCTACGTCGCAATTCCCTCTGGCATTAGTTTGGGGGACCTCACCGCAGCTGTGCTCGAGCGTATCGCGCGTCTGCAAGTACACCTCGAATCTCGTCCCAAAACCGTAGCCGTCAAGGCCAACTATGAAATATGGATTCAAAACGTCCAGCCAATAATTGTATGTGCTTTTCTCAATTTTCCAGTCTCGATCCGTAATCTCAACCTTGTTCGACCTCCAGGATGACCTTGATTCGCGCTGGCCGGAGCTTCAGCCTCTGGTATCGGTCGGGATCATTGATTCGCGTCGCCTTGAGCTGCTCAATGACACGCGCTCAGCGTTGCACGAGACGCGCGACGCTCTTCGCAAGCTAAATACACCACTGCCACCCCTTCCCGCCAGCACCTCCAACTCTTCGTCTATTCTTTCTACGCTTACTCCCAATGTCGCGTTGAAACGGCGGTTCGCAGAGCTCGAGAAAGATGGAGACGGAACACGTAGCGCTGTCGGCCATGCGAAAAAACCGAAGGTCTTTGAAAGCGACGACGACGATGATTCAGACTACACGCCTTCGAGTGCTAATAGTAAGGATACGACTACTTCCACGGAATCCGAGAAGCAACCCCGGCCCAAAACAAACAGTAAGTCAACCCATACCTCCGATGCCCCACGCTCAATCACTTTGCACAGAGTACGCGGTGTACGGAGCTGATGGGTCTATCCCTGGGTTTGGAAATATTCCAGTCGGTTTCGGAGATCCCCACAAGGGAGATTTTACCTGTCACGGGCCGTGCCCCCATAGTCTGATCAAGCCCGCGTCCGGTGGTTATCCCTGTCAGCGTGAAGGCGATCGTCTTTGGCGAGATCAAGCCGCCTGTGAACGCTGCCAATTGAAGAAGCTGGCTTGCATCGGGCCTGGGTGCAGCACGTGCGGGAACTGCTCCATGGCGAAGAGTCAATGCACTCATTCGTCACATACCCGATCTGCCAACACGAAGAGGTCGACTAACAAAGGCACGAAGACAGTCGGTACCGCGACTACCCTCAACTCATCGCGGTATACCCGTAATGATCGCTCTGCAAAGCCCGTGGACGATGATGACTACGTTCCAGCTTCTCTCAAAGGCACGTTAACAACAAAACCACCTTCAAAACCTCCAGTTACTACGAGGCCCAATCCTCCTAGGCCGTCACGATCCCCAGTTGCTGAAACTTCAGTCGCACCTCCCCAGCATTCTTCATCCCTCAACAAATTGGTCACACCTGCTTCCTCTTCGAAACGCACGCGTAACTCCTCTCTGTTCGCCCTCTCTATGCGCACATCTCCCGCCGTTGTGTCGGCTCCAACGAAGCCTGATACAATCGGTCCTTCAGACCCAGTCTCCAACCCCGTGAATACGCCACTCAACATTGTTTCAAACGCGATCATAGACTCCATACCCTCGGTATGTCCATCCTTTCCCATGTCCAGACACCATCTCATCCTGAGCAAGGCATCTCTCAATCCACTTTCAATCACTTCCACACCCCTGGTTGGGTATCCAAACGGAGAACTGAAGGTAAGTCCTCATCGCCATTAATTCACATCGTCTCTACTCCAAGTCGAATCCTAAACTGAACCGCGATTCAATAGCCGCCTCAACCATCTGAACCCAACTCAGACGTATGGGCCTGCTACTCGCAAAGTCTACTTGAAGCAATCCATGCTCATGATAACGCGATACAAAATTCTGTAGCGGAGATCAATGCACTCAAATTGGAGTTGAATAGATCGCTTGCTATGGTGCGACTTCGGTCGGCGCAAAAGAGAACGTAATGCTTGAACTCGTCTTCCTATGACTCTATTTATATATACTCCACGTAGTATTCAATAAAATATGTGCTCTGTGCTAGTTCGTCCTTAGCCATGCTTGTGGTACATACTTCGTCACAACCTGAATGGGTCTGGATACGGAGGTAGCCTACCTCATTCGTTGGTTTCTGAGTCCTACGGTACCGGTGAACGAGTTTAATCAATGATCATTAGCAGCGAGCACAGGTGCATCCTCTTGTTAAGCGATGTAATAGTTTCTACATCCCACATCCGCAATATGACACGATTGGAACTAGTCTCTCGCAGTCTGGGACATCTGAATGTGTGACTGTCGGCATCAAGTATCGGAGAGTTCAGGTGGGCATTCAGGCAATCGGCGGTGTGAAGCTTGCAGTAATAGCCAGAACGCACCGATAACGGATTTTGTCAAAGGATGATTCTATGGTTATCATCTGGGATGGTGGGCAAGGAGGAGGAGGAAGACGAGGAGGAAAAAATAGCACAGATAGTAGCGCCACCAAAAGAATGATGCACAGCGAGCGAACAGCATCAGCGACATGTTGCCTGGTGGCCATATGAGAGCTGCAGCATCTAACGTGACTCCAGCAACCACAGAGGGTGCTGTGAGTGTTCGATCACAGACCTAGACATTTGCAGTCGCGGCTCCGGTGCACAACGGACACAAACAGAAGGCGCAAACGCAAACGCGTAATGGAGTTGTCTAGCACAGTCAGCGTATTTTTCTTGATTGAAAAAGGGATAAGGTGGAAGGATTAGACAACTCACCCGCGAAAGGCGCCAGTGCTGCGTCTCAATGTCCCGAAAACGAAAGAAGGGCGCAAGTCTGGTAGAATACTACATCATCTGCACCGTTTTCAACATTGCCTGAAGCCCGTCCATCTCTGGCATCAGGAAAACCCTCCTGAGGGAACTGAGCGTGAATTAGGGAGAATTATGGGTCATCTGGGTAACACGGGAATAATTAGTGATAAGGGCCAACACACCGACGCCGTTTCCGATAATTGATGATAATTATAGTTGATTAGAATGGATATCTGTGAAATTTGGTTTTTGGTCAAGCCTGCGCGAAATTAAAGTATGTATGGTGGTCCTTGTATGGGTTGACAAAAAAGGTGTCGCAGTCGTCAAGAACACTACAACTAGTCCATTCCCGCGGTACAAGTCCACCCCATTTAGGAAATAAGTGGATGCTTCGCTCGATATTTGCGACGGGGACGATGGAGGCTTGATCTGTTGTCCTTGAGATCCGATAGAGGCGTGAGTTTTGTTCAGGACGCCGAGGAAGGGGCGTGAACCACTCGATGTAGGCGAGGTGGGCGGACGGAGATATCCCAGCAGGAAGGAAGGGACGGGCTGAAGGAGGGAGGGAAAAGAGAACCCGCACTTGCCCCACACGTAAATCTGCGGGGTACATATGTCAATGGATGGCTTGTAATTGTTAAGCCAGTGGCCGACTGGACGAACCTTGCATTGCATCTTGTTGGGCTTTGGGTTGCACTCGAACGAGGGCCATATCAAACCTTGGAGCCACTGCGGTATCACTGATTCCTGGTTTCCCCGGGTCAACATGAATTGAATCTAAAGTTTCGCGTTCCTCAGGTGATCGAGTGAACTTCATTTTGTGGAAAACGGCAACTTCATTGAAGGGAATGGTGAATCGAGACGCAGACTCAGTGAGTTCGCGTGACGAAGCTGTTGGATTCTTGAGGAGGACAAAGTAGCGCGCAAGCGATGCTGCAAAATACGGTGCGTTGTATCCGGAAGGAGATGTGAGCGACGAGAAATGAACGACTTTTCGAGTTGGATGCTTCGTCATCCGGTAGCATAGGGGTTGGTTCATGTCAGGAGGTTCCCATGTTCCTGGGCTTTTGTGCTGGACAGCGTCGCGGTTCTGATGTGATATCCGCCACAGGATGAATTTTTCATGGAATAAAATCTTCTCTCTTCGCTCAAGCCATCGCGTCATTTGGGGATATTCATCTTTGTGGTTGGTTGCAGCGTAAGCGTCCTTTGCGAAATCAATGTGGAGCCTCTCCGTTGACTCGGTACTGTAGTTATCGGTTGTGCCAAAGAGACGAATAGCACGCGAGTAATGTGTAAGGGAATGGAGCTTGGGAATGAGAAAGTCCTCTCGAGCTTCAAGCGTTACAAAGACAGATTTGTTCTCATGAAAGTCAAAGAGCGCTTGATCGAGTAAGACGAGTGTCGCATCCGAATGGACTGAGTACTGAGCAATGTAGAGGAAGTCAAGGAGGGATCTGGTTGCTCGCATGAGGCGATCACGAACAACGCGAAGATTGATCTTCAACGGGATATCGATGAGAATGCCCAAGAGAAAGCTGGCAATTTGCTTGTGTTCCGTTCCACTAACCCGCGATAAGGATGTGACGCCCTTGTGAAATACCCGCATCCCATGGTTTGGTGGTAACCGTTTCACCCGTTCATCAAACTCCTCCTCGCCACAAACAGTACTGAGCCAGGAAATGAGATGCTTCATGACCCCTTGATGAAGCTGATGCAGGATATCAGGGGTGATGGATGCGTAGACGTTGACGAATGGCAGTGATTCCCAAAATGGCTTCCGGACGGGACGTAGCTGAGATTCCTTGCAAATCTGCGCGAAGTTTCGTTCATCGCGATGCTTGAGAGCATCTCGAGCATCGTCCATTGAGCGAAAAGGGTGCTCACAGGGGTAATCACCAAGTTCATCATGAGGACAGAGACAGATGGGACATTGGCCATAGAATGTTCCGGTGACCAGACACTGTTCAGGGTAATCCCCGACGAAGCATGCGAAGATTGGGTGGCATCTGCGAGCGACGCCATCACCACTACGCAGGACAATACCGTCGGCCCCAGCAGTTTCAAGGGGCGAGAGGATGTACTGCATGCAAGCGTGGAATAAGTTGCTCAGGGCTCGACGGCGAGATGATTTGTTCTTGATATGACTGAGATTCGTTGTTGGCAAGTATGCGAGGAGGATTTGCCCTCGGCGAGAGGGTTTACGGCGGATAGTTTTGGGAAGATTACCGATGGTGAGGTAGACCGGATATGCAGACTTGTTTCGAAACAAGGTCAGCTGCGTTTTGTCAGAGGATATTATGACAGGGATAATTGTAGCACCCGGCTTTTGCGCTTCAATAGAAATCTGAGGAAGAACTATTAATGTTTAATTTGGAGTTACAGCGCCAACGATGAGCTTACCTGTGTGTCCCACCACCATTTTCCGGTATGCATGTCATGATAGAGCCGTTCTGTTTTGTCGACGTCTGTATAGTGGCGCTCAGGTGCGAAGCAGAGATATTGAGCATGTTCTGGATCACTGTACAGGGCGCGTATACATTCAATAATGTCACGGCTGAATATATCGAAGCTTTCCCCCGCAATTTTGACCTCACGGTGAGTGAATTTAGGCCGTTGGCTGGGTATGCTATTATCTATGATGGTGTTGAGTTCCTGACTGTTGTGATAGCTGAGCCCTAGTTTCTCAGTCACCTGGGATAAGAGGTTTGAGCGCGCATCTCATTAATTGATAAGAGCTTACTCCTGGAATTTTGAGTAGATCAGAAAAGGCGGTAGAGCCTGACCCGCGTAGCTTTGCCCAACGAGCAACCTCCCAATCCATCCGAGACTTGAATGGCGCGTAAATTTCTTCCGTCGATCCGGGTACCTTGGTCTGATATGCCTCAAATGAATTACCACGAGTACCCGCAGGAGTGGGTGAGCCTGCTGGGACGGGAAACTTCTCGACCTGGTCAGGTGGGCAACATAGATGAGCATGAGCATTGACAGCCGTGAAGGGGGTTTCCTCAGCATGATCAGGGGTGCTAGGGCAGGGAATGGGGGCATCGATATCCATGTCAGCGCTGTCAGGGGCAGGCATCGCGGGGACGTTTGTGCCCGAAGGGACCAATGGACTAAGGATATCGTGTCCAAGCTCATCCTCAGACTCGGAGTCGGTTTCCTCGTGAAGATCCATAGGACTCGGATTTAATTGACTGGACGCAGTGCGTAAAGCATCTTCATCAGATGCCATCGGGAAATCTGCATCAGTATAGTCGTTACCATAGAAGTCCCCCTCAAAAGTGTTGATGGGTTCATTCATATCCGAGGCTTGACCAGCTGGCATACGAGGAGATGGTGGTTTGCGATATACACCCTTGACTGGGTTGAAGGATTTACGCAGATAATCACGGTAGCTTTGGCATGCAGTTTTCTGAGTTTTATCAAGGTGCTGCGCGAAATGCTGATATTGCTTGTATAGCGAGTTACAGCCCCCACAGATATACGGCATCGTTGGGTTCGATTTGATGAGGAGATTCGAAGTCGAGCGTGGGAAGGTGGCGGATGGAAAACCAAAAAGGATCATTGACCCAGACTTGTCCATGGACCATGGACGCCATCGGCTTCTAGCCATAACGGGTGTATTCGGGTATTTCAACGAATATATAAATAGTACGACTCTCCTAGGGCTTGAGCGCTTGAGCTTCTTCCCCGACTGTCTTCGCGGCCTCCCCATAGTATCCTTCTCCCTCAACAATGCCTGCAAAGACTAGGAAGCGAGCCCCAAAGAAGGCTGCTCAGCCTCGGGGCTCAAAGGCGAAGACAAAACAAGGTGAGCTGCTTGCATTCACATGCGCACTCACCCACTTACGGCAAGTGACGGCAGTGTCAGTACCCGAGCCTACCCCCGACAGCTGTGAGTACCTTTTCATGCCGCATTATCTCCGCTATCTCCACTCACTTCGTCAGTGCCTCCATCTGTTCGCCGCATTCAAGTTGAGGGTGTACAAAACAATAATGCAAAGCGTCCCGCACTCACAACTGGTGCGCCCATGTCTTGTTATGCATGGCAATTACTTAACTCATCAAAATTATCTTTCCATAAAGCTCCGAGCTCCCGGGCCGACTCACCAGCCAACCCGCCTCCTCGAAAGCAGCGTGAATTGACCAAAAGCGTTGGTCTTCATGCTTTGGATACTCATCGTGCCCCTCCAATTGATGCTGATGGTGGTGAA
This sequence comes from Pleurotus salmoneostramineus, assembly GCA_002583695.1. Classification (NCBI taxonomy): domain Eukaryota; kingdom Fungi; phylum Basidiomycota; class Agaricomycetes; order Agaricales; family Pleurotaceae; genus Pleurotus; species Pleurotus salmoneostramineus. Next base: position 60,909 of record BEWF01000262.1, read on the forward strand.
GGAGACTCGGTGGATGACCTTGACGGCGCCTTCAATGATGAAGGTGAGCCCGACCTTGCAGGTAGAATGGGAGAGGCCAGTCAGAGTGATCAAGAGCGCGACAAGGAGGAGGAGGAGGAGGAGGAGGAGGAGGAGGAGGAAGATGACGACAATGAAGATATTGATCTCGAGGTGAGATTTTTAGAATCGTTTCATCATGTAATGCTGATATTGTTGCTCTAGACACCGCAGTTCACCCGTCATGGTTCACGAGTACCACGGGCACTGAAGAGGCGCATGAAGGCATGGGAAGAGAGGGTCGAACATGAAGTACGTCGTCAACGCGTCAACAGTGACTAGTACAAACCAAAGGCTAACTTTCCTAGGCGGCCACTATACCAGATGATGCCCCCAACCCGAACAGCATTAATCCTCGCAATCCTCCTCATACCCAGGCCAATCCCTCGGCAACTCAAATGTGGCTCGCGCACACCAACATCACCCTCAAAGGTCACACAGTCCCCGTCCTCGAGCAAAACGAGAAGATGAAGGCGCTTCTACGCCTGGCGTTCAATCTCATTAGGTCATACGTTGCCTTCGGGAGCAAGGAGCTTATCACTGCTGAAGAACTCACACTCGAGGACATCCCAAACATTGAAACGCCCATGTCCCCCCACGGCGCGTCCTTTTATGCTTCTACCGCTATCGTCGATGCCTGCAACCGCATGTCGCTGACGGGTAAGAAGGATGTCCTTCAGCGTTTCCGTTCTCAGTCACACGATTATCGTTCTCCTCTCACGCAGACGGTGAGTACTTGAGTGTTTCTTTAATATTCTCCTCGCTTAGTCTTCATTTCAACTCTAGGTATCCCATCGGCTTAGTGTCGATCGCCGCAAAATTCGCCATCAGATCAAGTGTCTCATCCCTCACTTTTACAAGGTCAAGACTGAGAAGCAGATCAGTGCGCTCACGCACGACCGCAGCTACGTATACAAGCAAGATGCGGTCAGTTTCCGATGACATTCTCATACTACTTCTGTCTATACTAACTGCACATTGGTTCCCGCGCGCCGGCAGGCTGGTGCCATCGACAGGACTAAGCTATATCAAGCCACGATCATCCCACCCCTTCTCAAAGCAGCGTTCTTCGACGCGGATGGTGCCGGAACGCTGAATCCCAGTCTCTTCACATCCTCGTGCCCCGACAAGCCTTTTGAACACGAAGTTAGCCCTTTCATGATTGCGTACATCATGAGTCTGGTACGCTATATCTTTTCCTTGTGGTTTCTACATTCTGATCATTCTTATCCTCCATAGGTGGAGGTTGCTCTCCTTGAACTACAAACGAGTGTCAATGCCGCGACAGTGGACAAGGCTGAGATATCGCTGAAGGGCAACATGTTCGACTCCACATACCAACACCATCTCTTGCTACTCTTCACAATGAAGAAGAAGAACCTGCATGTCTACCACAAGCTCATGCACAAGTACTTCATCGGAGCGTGTGTATCCAATATCATGTCCGCTTTCTCCGCGCTCCCCCAAGTCTGACATGACCTTGACAGAACCCATGCAACGTCACTCGCTGATGAAGATATCTCACGCGAGATCCTTGCTCAGATTGACTTTGGTAGTATTGTTGTGTCGGATTAGTTGCTTATATGTTCGGACTTCCATATCATTCATACAAATTATACCACATTTATGCGAATTAGACATGCTTATCTACATTAATACATTGCATCCTAATCATGAAGAACCACAAAAATATTCTTTAGAAGTCCCCATAAATTCCGCATAATGAGAATGAAGTAATGCGAATGTCACGCGAAAATCAACGTAATTCTTTAGAATAGCACTAGCAACCTGGAGGGGGGCCTAAGAATCACACAGTAAGTTCATGGTAATTACGAATAATTGGGTTATCTCTAATTCTCAAGAATTCTCGAGTAACTCTCGAGAACTCCCAGTAAGACAAACGAATTTCTATAAATTCACGCTCAGTTCCCTCGGGAGGGTTTTCCTGATGGGCATAGGAGGTGCGGGTGTGCTAAAACGCGCTATGAGGGAGAAAAAACCAATATTATTGACCGACCACTAGAGATGCTTCCTGAACTCTCAGTAGCGTACTTTTAAATACTATTTGTCAATATGACTCACTTGCCAGAGATGATCAATTTTTGATGAGGACTGGCCTGAGTCCTGATGCACTGACGTACGAAGACAGTGATCACGGAGAGTGGCCTCGGATGTTCATCAATCATTGGCTGAGATTCGAGAAGCAGTGGTTGTGATCTTCTTATAAGTAGGTTGCAACCGTCGACCGATGTTCAAACGTTCAACAGCGTTCAACGTTCAAACGTTCAAGGCTGGCGGCGCGGCCTTTCAAATTTCAATGTCAATCTATTTCCGAACACGGTTCACTTTCTTTGCACCTCGCCGACCAACCAAAGTGATATCTAATGCATGATGTCCCAAATACGCATCTGAGCTTCAAGCTTCAAGCTTCATTAGCCTTTCAACTTGCTTTCAACTCTATGACTCACAGGCGCCAACACGCCAACATATCTTTTTTGGGTAGGCGGTACGTTGTGGGATGCAAGGTATGCAACAGTCGATGCAGCAATCATACATCAAATAATGCAAAGTGGAAACGCATAGGTTTTCGTGGGGGCGGGACGGTCTGGATGGAACTGTGCTCACTACACGCCAGTGCCCTTCTAGAAGTTGCTATTTCTGGTGTTATCCATCTGACGGTAACCCAATGGTAACCAGCGGTTCACGTTGAAACGATGATGCCGTATTTTTGTGTGAGCTCGCGTGAACAGCTTGAAACCCGCCTCTTCGGAGTGACTTGGTACTTATAGTCTTGTCCGGTGAGCTCTCTTATCGCTAGTCTTCGCTATTATTCCTACTTACGCTCTTTACATGCAGCATGACCAAGATGAACCCCATGCGCTTGGGCAAGAAGCTGCGGATGACGCGAAGGTTTGGCGTCAGTATGTCGAGGAAGCAACTGAACATGACGCGCACATGTTAAATGAATGGAGCCGCAATGTGGATGTTAGCTTGATTTTCGTGAGTCCATGAAACGAGGCATCAAATGGTCGAGCTGACTTGAAACTCTTATCGTTTGCGTATAGGCTGGCTTGTTCTCAGCTGTCGTAGCGACATTCGCCGCACAGTCGTATGAAACTTTGAGTGCTAATCCTCAAGATGCCACAAATGCCTTATTGGCTTCCATCCTGGCGGGTCAGACAGCTATGAATAGTGGTCTTCCGCTAAACGATGTGGAGGCTCGACTCCCGTCATTCACACCATCCACATCGGCGGTGTGGATTAACGCCCTTTGGTTCACTTCGTTGGTTTGTAGCTTGGGCGTTGCCTCAGTGGGGATGCTTGTGAAGCAATGGTTAGATGCATACTCAGCCAACCTTCCTTCATCGCCGCGACTCCGTGCCCGGGTTCGCCAATATCGATATGACATCCTCCGGGCGTGGTATACACATCATATCATAAACTGCCTGCCATTCGCATTGTCTCTTTGCTTGATCCTCTTTCTGTCGGGGCTGGTTATTCTTCTCTACGACAACTACAGACCGATTGGATTGGCATCGTTAGTGCTCTTCTTGTTCACCGTTGGATTCCATGGATTCAGTATTCTACTACCAGCTCTTACGAATTGCCCCTGGAAAACTGCTCTGTCTCCTTTATTCTATCATTACCTTGCTCCACTCCGTCTCCTCCCTTCTGGCTTGCGGCCCATTATCCGATTGGCTTCAACGCTCGAAGACCATCTGTACTTGCCACTCGGGATTATCCATGGGATTCTCTCCATTTTGCAATTTCCTTGGCGCATTGTCCTGTCTGTCGTTGGGTCCTCTCTTGAAGCTCGCGTCGATGCAGCCTTTTCGAAGGCTTTCAGAGCTCTGACCAATGTCGGCCACAAGATAAGCCTTGGCGTCAGATCTTCGGTCCTTTCTCTAGGCCGCACCATGTTCAGCATGTGGTCAAACAGTAAATCTGAAGCAGCCGATGAAGAACATGTTATCACAAACATGAAAGACCACCTTGAAAGTTGTGCAATCCTTTGGATGGTTTCAGCATCAACCAAGAGGGGTGTCGTTGACTGTGCCCTTCAATCCATGGCTGGCCTTCCCGTTACTTTTTGTGATGGAGGCATGCTTCACGGCGAATATATACGCGCACTATTACACAGACGACTCGCTGACTGTATCCACGGTCGGACTGTGATTCGACCCAACTCCGCGGAGCTCTATGTGCGGAGCCTCTATCGTAATCGCCTCTCCCATGAGACCTTCAACGAGGTCCGCTTGAAAACCCTTGATTTCGACCTCTTGCACAATGTTCCCGTCGATCCCGCTTCACCCCTTTATATCACATTCATATGCGCGAAGGCAATGCTCAATGAGATTCTGGACTGCCTTGCGAATTTACAAGCGAAGACTGCGACGTATGAGCCATATCACATACAATTGATGGTCACCTCCATCGCGCATGAAGTTTCTGGCCGCAAGGGGCCTAATGATGACCATTGGACGGGCTCCGCATCTGGGGGCTGGGCCCATATATCCTCTCAAGCTCTCCCCATCCTCATCAAGCTCCTCCGAATCGTACCAGCAGATGAAGCACCGTCGGCTGTGGACATCTCCATTGCAAAGTGCATTGTTGTTCTTACCAACGGTATCATCGACCCAGGAGAAGCTTCGTCCAACAACTTTCTTGAATACGTCTTACGCGGCCTTGCCGCGATAATCCCCTTCCCCGGATCTTACGGGTGTGACACAGCGGAGGACATCTCCATCATCTACCATAAATACTTAATTGCAGTTCGACGCTTTCCTGGTAGCTCGGCTGGACATGGTCTTGTTAAAATCCTTAGAGTCTTCACCCGCCAACCTCCCGGTTCTTGGGACCTTCAGGATATAGAGGGCGTCGTGGCCATTTTAGCACGCTCGCACGCGAGTGCCCTGCGCGCTATTGACTGCCACTTGATTGTGTATATCCTCCAAAACATTACGACACTTACTATCCCTCCAACAACTCTAATTTATCAAATCCTTGTTTGTGCGGAGCGACTCGTCCTAGAGTGCGCATGCGCCGGAGCCCCTGGTTCAGCACTTTTGGTCGATTCCCTCGCCAAGCTCATCTATCTATCGATCCGCAATTCATGCCTCTTCAGCCCGATTCAGTCTCAGGCATTCCGCGTGCTGATAAATATGGGACACCAATATTGCCTCAGACGTACATCATTGCAAAATATTCCTTTCATCAAGGAGGGCCTCCTCGACGCCAGTCGCGAGTTCTTTGACAATCCAAGCTCAATAATTCAAGCAGATGTTGACCTATGGGTGGCAACACTTGTCATGTTGGAGGGCGTCGACAATGTCGCACTGATAGAGAGTAGAGCTGTTGATGCTTTCTTGCAATGGACAATACGGAATTGGAGGGGTCATGTAACGGCTGCCCCGCATATGGAACGGCTACGCCAACTCGCTGAAAGCCTCGGCATCAAGATAGATTTAAGCCATGACCCGACATGGTTCAGAGAACTTGGTGAGTGTCTTGGATTTTTGTCCTCCATGTTAGCTCATATTCAATCTCTTGATCTTGTAGTTCAACGGCAATCAGGGCTGTCGAAGCCAATGGTTGCTCGGCGATGACCACTGCAACATATATCCGCCGCTTTCATTTATACCATACGCGCCAATAATCCGCAGCTTTCAGTGACATCGAGATATCTATATAATGCTTGATAACCGAGCTGTCTATCGTCCATAACCGGGGTCAAGCCCTGACGTTTTGGAATTCATTGAGAAGAGTTGGGACGGGTAAAGTGCACCGACAGCACGATCAAGGATTCTCCATTTTGGGCCGTTCTAAAAATTGACGAGCGAACACCAATTACAACCCAATTCAGTGACCAGATAGTCTGCCCAGTGGCCGCGCAAACCCCTCTGGTTCCCTATCTCACGTGTTTATAAAGCGCGTTGGTGGCTCGGACCAGGACATTTCTTAACTTTGAACCACCATGGTCGCCGCCACTGTTTCTCTTACTCACAAAGTACTACGCGACGCTCAATTTGCGAAGCTCCTCTTTCGATTCTACTCTGGAAACCGTGCCCACTTCGCGCTCGTATGTCGAACATGGCTCGAAGAAGTCCTGCATGCCGAATGGACTAGTATTAGTCTTGTTCGTCTTGTGCGCCTTCTGCCGATCAGACAAAGGGACCTCTTCTCTGTTGGAGAGGTGAGCTCTTTCAATGAACTGCTGGAATGGCGACTCTCAAGGATTTTTCCTAGGACATGGTGATCTCTCACGCAAAAGAGGCCCACTGGCAGAGCTTCAACAAGTACGCTATAAAAGTGAAGACTCTGAATGTCTCTTTGAAATATCTGGATGCCTACGAAATCTTGGAGCTCTTCTGCAACCCCTTCAGGACGTTCATGCTACCGAATCTTGTCACTCTGAACTGTGAATGCCACCCTGCACTCATTCGATTGTTCGCCCACCCCAACATTCAGTCCCTCACTCTTCATGTTCAAGATACGGACCTGCTCCAGGCTACCTTTCGTTATATTATGAAAGAAATACCTGGACTCCGCAAGCTCGTTCTCGATTACAAAGCCGAGCTTGAAGACGATAGCCCTTCGCCGTCCAACATCGAGCGCATTCTCTCTTATAATCTGGCCAATCTGCAAGCCTTGACATCTTTGACTATTCCCGAGGAGTGGCTCTCCACATCTGTCGTTGTTGCTATCGCCAAGCGGCCTATCCTTGGTCATTTGGAGATCGTGAAACATGAATACAATCCGCAGGTATTCCTCAGCGAGGTAAAAACCAACATTAAGGGCTTTGATGCTCTAGATGTCCTCTGGATCCCCAACATGCACTCTCTACGGGTCTTGTCTGCCTTTTGGAATTCCCCAACTCGCCTGAAACATCTGACAGTGTCGAATGCCCCACTGATACATACTCTACCAACTTCCGAATTGATCGCGAAGCATTATGTCAACCTGGAGTCGCTTCGAATCATCTTCACCCCAGACACTAACGTCTATTGGTACAAACACATCGCGTTGAAATACTTCATGCCAATCTTTCAGCATTGCAAGAAACTCAAGTCCATCAAGCTTGTATTCCGTATCTGCTCAATCCAGATTGATAAAACCGAGCTCCTGAACATGGCCATGGCTCTTCCGTTATTGGAGGAGTTTTCTGTTGAATACAACGAAGACCCGCCCACGTCCCCAAGGCCTGCTGTGGACGCATTGACTCTTGTCCGCATCGCGCGGTTCCTCCCTAATCTGAAGACTCTTCGCCTGGAATTCGATTTTAATTTCAAGGGGGACATTGAGCGCTTCCTCAAGGCCGCCACGCAGGTATCTTTTCCGAAGCTAGCTCTACTCGACTTAGGACAATCCCCGATCTCGGAGAGCAACGAACACGATGCCCTGGCCCTCTTGTCCCTCTTGCTTCCTAGCACTTGCGCTGTTGACTATTCTCGCTACGGGCCGTTTTGGAAATCTTGGAATCGGGTGGTCAAAGGGAAAGAAGGGTTCAGGACACTCAACTCGGCGAATCTTACTTACTTGCTGGGTCGATTGACGAACGAGCTCAAACTCTTGGAGGCCCAAGGGTCCATGGCTTCGGCGTAGAGCAACGCTTCTAGAGGACCGCCATCCCAAATTGTTGCCCTGTTTACACTCGATTTTTCCGCGTATCTATCTACGATGCCTTGCGTCTGTAGCTGTACTCATTATGTATATACTACAATCCGTGTTTCTAATGCTCTTTCCCAGCCCTTTTTGAGAAATTCAGCCCGACCTCCCAAGTGTAAGAGAGTGTAAGAGCCTAGGTATGTGTTCGAGCGCCCGTGCAAGCGCGTGTGTGGCTGTGTTCGCCTCTCTTCCACCAAAACACCCTCCTCAAAATGGCGGAGGCGTCCTTCAAGGACATCCCAGAGCTTTTCGAAGTGAGTTGCTCCAAATAAATAGCCCTCGTCACTGTCTAAAGCAACGTTTAGGTCGAGCTTGGCGAATCCTTAACGGCTCGGACTGAATGTCTATGTCAGTCAAGTTTCATGGCGACCAACCCTCTCGGCTCATCCTTCGTCTTTGACAGCAACGTTTCGTGAACTTGGACCTCCAGATCTGTGTCATGTCGTAAAGAGCACTGGTCGAAGTGGGCAGAGAGATGTTCGTATTTCGAAATGGACCGAGGGATTGCGCGTATGTGTTTCTGATGCATCTTTTGCAGCTTGGATCGTACCACTACGTCTCTGGCGTTGATGCCTCGTCTTCAGCATCCTTAGCGGCGTATATCAACTCGCTGACGTATTCGATTGAAGACAGCTCTGCTTGGTTCTCGAAAACGGCGGCTTGGAAAGTCAGGAACGGGTGCTATTGGTGTGTGCTCAATCTCGAGGTTTTGATGTGGGGTACGGGCTGATTTCGGTGGTCCTGGATGGTTCAGCTGCTTCAATGCATTTTCACGGGTTGATATACGCGTCGATGTCAAAATTCCTGGCGGAGTGAACGCGTATGTGATCGACCTTAGAGGGGAACGCCATGAAGCCACGCCCGAGATATGGCAAGAAACATACGTTTCCGCTATCCTTCGGGCGATTCTCTACTCGGACGACCCCAACTACTGGCTAGAGGCGTACCGCAAGTTGGATCCTATCACCACACTCGAAGGCGAACTCCGATTCCTGCAGGCCTCGGAATCACTATTTTCCAAAGGTACGCTGACCCTATGAGGTCTTGGTGGAGCCATGCTGAAGAAGTCCTTGCAGGTTGGCAAGTCGGCTCTGATCCAGAAATTCAAGTAGCTACGGTGGTTTCGAACCATCTTACCGCTGGGATATTGAAGTACTTTGGGGATAGTGGTCGGTGGCAGCCAGCTGCGAACCTCTTCGAGAAACTGTCGACGCGGGAACCTGAGGTAGCATCACTCTTGGCACGAAGTTACATCGGAATGAGTGCGAGCATCCCTATTCACGTCTTTTGCTCTAACCTAATCATCACTCGGATTCGTAGATGAAGAGGTCAAAGCCGTTCAAATCATGTCAACAGCCATCAAACAAATTCCCCAATCGTACACTCTCCTCCACGCTCAATGCGACTTTTTACGGTCCAAGGGCAAGTTTGAATGGGCTCTCAAACTTGCTAGACAAGCGGTCAATTGCGCTCCAAGCGAATTCGTTACATGGGAGAAGTTGACGGAGATTTATATTGACCTCGGGCAGTTTGAGCAGGTGCGCATCGATTTCATTTGTCTCGCCGTCTCTAAGTCTCCTGCAGGCATTGCTGACGCTGAACTCATGCCCCATGTTCACGTTCAACGGGCGTGATGCTCATCGAAACCTCCCTACTTCACGCATACATCTCCCTTTCCTTCGTCCTATCGGTGAAATCTTACCCGAAAAAACAAGAACAGACGACGATGAGGTACGTCTATTGCTTTCCCCCTCACGGCCAGGTAATAATAGCATCATCCCTTTGCAGGCCGACCCCGCTCTCCTCCGACTTCCTTCACCTGGGCTACGTGGTACGTGGGCGAGAGCTTATGCTCTGCTTACCCGCCTTGTAGCTCAGGTTGGCTGGGACGAACTTCTCAAGGCCCGAAGCTACGTCTTCGTTATGGAAGAGGAGTACCGAATGCAGAAATCCCGAACCGATACCACCACACCTGTAGCACCCACCTCTTCCAATGGCCAAGTGGTTGTCCACGAGGATGGTTCAGCGGTGCCAAGTCGGTCCCAACGGGATTCTGCGCTCTCTGATGGTACCACTCTGACGCCGAACGACGACGATGCGTCAATTCGTGGGGTGCGGTCGCCACATAGTCCGAATGGAAGTATGGGCGATTTGAACTCGGCCAACTCGGAAGCACCCCAGTCGGCTATTCCTACGATCAAGATCTCAGCCGAGTCGGATGGCGAGGAAAGCCCTGTGTCCCCCAAGGATGGACACGCCAAGCAGAATGGAAATGCCGATGTTAAGGTCAACGAGCTTGAGAAACCTGTACAAGCAGCTGCTGGTGAAGGAGAGCAGACTAATGGTGAACAGTCACCTCTACCAGCGCAGGAACCGTTTTCATTCAGCAACAAGCGCCTTTGTGAACGATGGCTGGACAACCTGTTCATGGTGCTGTATGAAGTGAGTATCCTACATTCGGCGCTCTGCAGTCGATTGAACAGTTCGACTCATTGGTTTTTAGGATCTACGGGTTTGGACTATCTTCCGCGCTGAGGTGGCCCATTTCAAGACTCAGCATGTCGCGTACCGCAAGACGGGGTACGAATGGGAGATCCTTGGTGATCTTGGCTTGAGACTTCACCACAAGGAGGAGGCCAAAGAAGCGTATCAAAGGTGTCTTGATACGCCTAGGTACTCCATCAAACCTTGGGCTAAGCTCATGGAGATGTACGCCGAGGAGGGGGATATCCAGAGATCGATACAGACAGCGATTCGGGTTGCTGCGTATCAGTACGCTGATTATGCCGAGATGGCTGTAAGTTTTTGAAGCTGCTATCCCTTTCTCCTGCCGTCACTAATTTTTCCATCATCGCACAGTACCCTACTCTCATTGCCCGCTCATTCTTCAAACTCGGCCAAATCCACGGTATCGCCAAAATATCGTTCACACTGATGAGCATGGGTCTCCCCGAGTCGATCTTGAAGATCATGGAGAGTTATTTGCAGTATGCGAAGACGTTTAAAGTAGAAGGATACGATTTCTAAGGACTTCTTTATGTTTATGTGGATTCGAATTTGTTCTTTCTCTTTTTGACCGCTGATGCTTTGCGTTATATCATTCTTCGCTTAGGTTGAGGTATTTCCAGTCGCGCCACCTCAGTGTCTAGCGGTGCGCCCTCGGACGACTAAGTTTGTGTTGACATGCGACGACAGTGCCGATTTTGCGTACTATAGTGCATCGGCTTCGATGGTCTTTGGAAGCAACCTTGTCCTCTCCCCCAAGAGCTCTGCCATCTAGCCCAAGCTGGCTTTGAATTCCACCGTGTATACCCATATACACACAGATGACAACGCCCCGCGATTACCCTCGCGGCTTGCTTTTGTCACATCATGTTCGGTGGGGCCTCATCGATATGTGTCAAAGCTGGCTATGCGCGCTCTACGTGGGGGTATCGATGAAGTAATGCGACGAAGGTCTCGCGGTCATTATCTGGGAGCCACTGGTGACCTTCTCAGACGCTGCTCGCAATCACCGGTGAATGGTCACTTTCTTATCTACGTTTGAACTCTACAGGCCGGCGGCGACGGCACTCACGTTCTCTTGTTTCTACTGGAACGTTTGCTCGTGCTCTCTTTCATATCTATGTATCCATATTTTGCCCTCATCCCGCTTCGCCACGCTGTCTTCACGACTTCCAGGGACTAGGCTCGACGGTGATATACGCCATGGAAACCATCTAGAATGCTTGGTGCGCGCCATAAACCTCGAAATGCCCTTCGCTGACCGTTGTGCAGCGATTCCGTGTCTTCGTTGAGTATGTACGTTCTATTACTTTCCTTCATCTTGAGGAAGCTTCCATGCCATACTGACGTTGTCTTGTTTTGCCACACGGCGTTCTTTCCAATTAACCTCGTCTCGCCGCCACCTTTGCTCTGTTCCTCAAGAAATTCGTGCTAGACTCGTACAGTCAACCCAGCAAACTGACTACAAACTACTCGGACCCTCTTCGGATCTAGAATGACTTGGAAGGGTGTCGTAATTCCCGCTCGCCACCTCTCGATTGCCCAGTTCCTCGAAATCTGTGCCGCCCATCAGGTTATTGCATCAATGCGTTTACCAACGACCTTCCCCGACATCACTAACACTCCGGGCCTCTCAGTAATTCCTCCGTATCTCGTTCATGAGTTGGAGTCGAACTTCGAGCATCGTTGATAAAGGTGCTTGCAGTAACTCCAAAAATTGGCAAGGAAATCTGTTTGGCTTTGACTTTGACAGCGATGTTAGTGGCTAATAACTCTACTTGATTCTAGGTCTGAACAGCCTCTGAGTGCCTTTGATTGACTTGGTATTCCTTGCCCGTCGACGTGTACGTACGCTGAATCATCGTCAGACGCCAAAATTTGACTAGAAGTCAGTCGACACCGACGTCTCTCCTGGCGAAAATTCTGATCCTACGTATCCATCCGCTAGATTGGCTACACTACTCTTCGTCACATCTGACACGCCGAAGCAATATGACCATGTGCCCAACGCCTCTTTCATCGCTATACTTACCTGCCTTGGGAACGATGGTCGGAACGCGACGCCTCGCCATCGACCCATCAATCAAGCTCAGGTTTCACCATCCCAAACTCAAACCTTCTCGTCTTGAATTTCTGCGTGGCGCTTCTACATTCATCGCGGACGAATTATGGTTCTTCTATACCAGAAGCTTCGAGCTCGCAATACCGCGGTATTACTCGAAGCCTAGGAAAAGGACTCATACCATCAGGTATAAATACAAGTCCACTTGAGCTCTATAACCCAGTCCAGTTGCTTACCAGCGTCACTCCTAGCACACCTCGCTATATCTTCGACTTCGCTGTCCTCCTCGTCTCAAGCATTCATCATGTTCTCTCAAGTATCTACCTTGCTTGCCATTGCTCTTGCCACTCTCGCCGTGGCGGGGCCCGTTGCTCGTACTACTGGCAATGAGGTAAGCTTCTCATATGTCTCATCATTGTCTGGGCGTCACTGTTCTCATAACTTTTGGTCACTCAAACCCACAGTGTGCAACCCATGATACTCTGCAATGCTGTGTTAAATCAGAGACAGGCCAGGTTTGCCTTGATCCTGCGTAAGGCGACATACTCATGTTACCATCGTCGGGCAGACCTCCAATTACACAATCAATGACAACCCTGTCACTTGCGTTCAAATACTCGATATCATAGCTCCAGGTTGCAGGAATACCATTGCCTGCTGCCAAAACGTACACCAGGTACGTTATTTCCTTTCCGCCTTCACATACAACGGCGGTCTCTGATTGATCAAACAGAATGGGCTCGTCAACAGCTGTACCCCTCTCGTGAGCTTGTAACCGTGGCTCCGAGGCGGTGCTCCCCTTGCCAGCGTAGACCGTAGCCCTTTCCCGTTTCCTCATGGTCGTCAGACTGTTTGTTGGTCAAAATCGCTGCAAACTTGCAACAATCAGCGTGTTCCTCATAATATATTCAAATTTCTACACAGCACTATTATTCTTTCTATCTTGACACACAATGATGTCTATTTATGATTGACCAATAGGCGTAGCTTGGGAAGCCGCTTGTGCAGCGTCTTTGTGCCCCATGATCTTGTCTTTGACCCAATCCAAGCCTTGTAACACGAAGGGCAAGGCATACGGTGCGACGTTGATCGCGGTGTCCTTTATCGCGGTCTTCCTCTCAGGAGTCATCGCGCGACGCTCCACCTCCGTCAACTCGCGGCCCAACAGGTGCTCAAGGGCCTCCATTTGAGCATACTGCTCACTCCTTCGTTGAATCTCCTGCCCCAAGCCGAAGAGTTCTTCCACTTCTCGACTTTCAAGGAGCCGTGTAAGCTCGGCTACGTCGTGGTCTACGTCCCTTCGTGACTGGGGAGTCGTTGTAGCGGTGGGCTGTGCAGGAGGGGAGTCAAAACTATTGGCGACTTCCTTTGCCCCCTTTCCGAAGACCCTCCCTCCACGGAAGAGGCTCGCAAGCAAGCTGCCAAGCCCACGAGCGTCGATCTCTGCAAGTTCCCTGCTATTGAGCAAAGACTCGAACTCTTCTTCGAAGGTAGATCGACGCTGCATGGTGGATGCAGTCGTGGAAGCCGGTGCCTGCCATTGTCCTTGACTGACTAATGGCAATTGAGGCGCAGTGTTGCTAGGGATGTTCTTTGGTAGCCACTCCGCGGGCTGAGGAAGGAGCCTTAAAGGCCCATAATTCCCGTGGCTATGGGAGTCCGGTTTGTCAGAACACGAGGTATAACAATGTCAATATGTCCTACTCACCCATGACCAAGGGCGAGGGGTGTTGCAGCGGCGTTCATAGTACCGAGGGCAAGTGCTCCCACAGTAGCGATGGTCAAAGGCTGAATCATTGCTTGGTTAGGAGGAGGAGAGCTGGTGAGATACGTCGGGATCAGAGGGAGTGTTTAGAGTAGATGCGTAAGCGAGAAACAAGAGCTTCTTGATGACCAGCACCAGAAGAGTTTGGAGAACCTGTCTGAGGAGTATAGCTAAGGATATCATCCTTTTTATACACGAAATTTCGAGACACAAGGACCCACCACCATCACGTCGCCAACATAGGAATAGGCGAAGGGACAAACGAAGGAAACCCCTTGGTCATATCCTTGGATATTGTGTGCATGAAGCTGCTGAAACCTCTTCTCGGCGCACTCACTTGGATCAACAATGGACACTCAAGCACTCACGATCAACAGTGTGTCGTGATGCCGCCAACGCCAACTCCGTCGAGCCCAGGGGGCTGGATAGGGGATCATGCACATGGGCGGTCTTTGGCCCGACCCGGCAACAACCACTTTTCGAGCACTTGTTATGAACCATCTCCCTCCTTCCAAGCTATCTTCCATGCCAGAATTACTTAGAGGCATCTTTCAATACTGCGACCTACAAACCAACTTGAGCAACGCTCTCGTATGTCAAGCGTGGTCCAACGAGGCATTAGACTCAGTGTGGTGTCGTCTCGATTCCATTACCCCCCTATTCGATCTCCTCGCTCCAAAAGACCGAGACGATGCAGTCGGATACTCTCGCTCAATCCAACCAAAGGATTGGGAACGCTTCAGATACTACACACCTCGCGTAAAGCATCTCCGCGCCTTCAACGACCCCGATATAAAGGACTCTACCTTACACAGATACTTGGCCGTGGCATGCGGCCGTCCAAGCACAGCATTCCTCCTACCAAACCTCCGGTCTCTTGAGTGTCCAACTAGTCCTCTTCTAATACAGCTACTCGCTCATCCTGGAGTGACATCACTCACATTGGCGCGACCCCCAATCCGCGATGAGCGTAAACTGGAATGGGATTTCAAGCGCAGAAGTGAGGATGAAATTCAGACTGCGCTTTCTTTCATACCAAAGATGATGCCAAACCTGGACAGCTTCACTTGCCCCGAAGTTAGAATCCTCTTACCCAACGCCAAAAGCACCGACGCGGTAAAGTTTGTCCTCCATCACCTCCTTACGCTATTTCCCAACTTGCCTCTTTTGCGAAAGCTGTCCCTTCCACAGCAATTGTTTTCCCTTCAAATGGTAAACATGCTTGCGACCCATGTCAATCTTCGGTCATTGCAAGTCATTCCACGTCCCGACGAGCGCAGCCGGCTCGTGCCAGACACCGTGGAAGTCGACGATATAAGCATAACAAATGAATTCGCCGGCCTGTCCTCTCTTTCTATCCCTTTGGAGAGTTTCGAAATCCTGTCTTCCAGCCCATCACATGATGGCTTGATTTATGTCTCACATCTTGCACTAACATCAGTGGACCCACCGAAATTTCAAGATCTTTCAACTACCATACTCGAACAGTGTACAAACCTCAAGTCATTCTCTATCCTCGTTTGGTCACCGCAATCGCTGAACAACGTTGCGCTACCTGCATTTCGCCACGGCAGAACATATGACGCCCTGAGAAGCTTTGAACTATCAATTTCGTGTGCAGGGCCCGCACACGAAATTGTGGTTGACGAGGACGAGCTGGGCTTTTTTATCGCCGTTTTTCCTCGACTAGAAGAGTTGAGATTATGTCCGCACAGAAATTCTGGAGCTACGGCATACAAGCGTTCAGGACCAGTCCTATCCTTATCATTCCTCCTGAAGGTTCCTACATTATGCCCACAACTCAAGGTCCTTTGTATCCGATTAGATTGTTCGGTGTTTCCCGAGATAGACCACACAGAATCCCCATACTTCAAGTGTCTGGATACCTTGGAGGTTGAATATTCGGAAGTCCAAGATCCAATTGCAGCGGGCCTTTTTTTCGCCCGTTGTCTCCCTCAGAGGACGGTACTGAACTTTGAAGGAGAGGGCGACCATGAAGATGAAGTTGCAAAGCGCTGGGAAATCATTGAGAGATTCCGTCGGCTCGTTGGGGTCCAGATCATGTTGATTTAGTGGCGAGGAGACCATGTCATTGCTATATTATTGTAACATCTTGCCTAGTTGAACCAATGAGCCAATCAACAACTTTATGAGCTCTAAACGCCCCGACACGGGAGAAAGTCTTAGACTCATCATCAACCAATCTCAGAACCACGCCCTCAATTGCCTCGCAGCGATCGTTGATGGAGGCTGGGACAACGGCTAAACAGCAGAGAATCTCGTATCCTCCCTCCTCGATTCGGGTCAGTTCACCAGGGATGTCTGGTTCAATTTGGCCTAACTTCATTCCAGGGATTTGACGTTCGGGGCTTGTATCCTCGTCGACATTCCACATCTCAGCATACCCCGTATCAGGCCATTTTCTTACCATGACGTTACGACACAATCCTCGGATGGTGATAGAAGCTCCTTCCTTCACTTCTCCGAAAGGAGCTAGCTCAGACGACGGCTGGGCGGAGTAGTTCAAGACTTCGATGTCTCCCTTGATTACTTGCTGCGTGATAAAAATCTCGCGGTTCTCAACTGAGGCCCAGCTCCAAGTTGGTGCTCGGTAGGTGGCGGGCCGGGATGGTCTGGTGTGTCGTCTGCCGTAGACTTGACAGTGCCACATCAAGCTACTGACCAGGCTGGACTTCCATAGTCCAGCGATATATGTGTCACCGGTGAGTTCGGCGTAGTCATGGGCAATAGCAGACACTGCTGGAAATTTATCCCCAGGAAAGCTGAGTTGTCGAAGCATGTAATCGTGTAGCGCTAGGGCCCAGCATCGAAGTAATTCATTCAAAACTGATTTTTTCTCCAGGTCATCAATGGTACTTGTGTTGTTCAGGACGGTCAGAGCTCGATCTCGAAGCGATTTCGATATTCGCCCGATGTTGACGCTGCGGAGAAGAATCTGAGAGCCAACGTCTGCGTACATGTGGCTTTGACATTCCCAACGCAGACGGTAGGAATCATAGATTAGAAGGCGTGGTGGGAGGAGGTGTTCTTGTAAAGTCCAGGCTCGTTTGCTGATTGGCTCTCCAACGGCAGAGTAAGTCGCCTCAGAGCGAACATGGATCGTTCCCATAGGCTCAGGCGCATCGGGATTGTTGGGCAAGTAGAAAGGAATGGTGAACCAGTCTCCCGGTTTCCCAAGATACGGTCGATCCTGAAGAAACCCATCCGCTACGGCAGTTGAGCTGGCAGCAGCGATAGCGACATAAGAGTCCCGGTAAATCTGAGCCATTCGCCCAATTTCTCTAGACTTGTCTTCTGCAGAGTCTTGTAGGATACAGAGGGCGTCGATCCACAGATAGCGCAGGCCAAGCTTCCTGGTTACGAGTATCGCATCCTTTATGGTTTGGGGCAAAGAAGAGAGGTCGATACCGTGGATATTCTCGGCGATGGTTTTTGTTGTGGAAGTTACCGGTTGAGGACCGCCCCAACAATAGCTGAGGGCTACGTAGCGTCCTTTCTGGCCGTTTGTGACCAGAATCTTAAGGTTTTCTCCACTTTCTAGTGAGGAAACGTCGAGCACCCGAGTGGGCAATTCGACCTCGCGCGGGATAGCGCAATCCGCATGAGCAGTCGTGCATTCGCCTAGCCAGGATCTTGCTTTTTCGAAGCTTGCATCGGATGAGACAATGGGATTTGTTTTTCGTTCTGTTACGAACTGTGCAGCCGGGTCGCCTTCCGTAGAAAATCAGTCATTGAGATCATGGAAGGAAGTAAAACGCGGGAATACTTTCTTCGGCGGCTACCTCCATCTCTAGAACGAACTGCGGAGGAAATCCATCCTTTCTATCCAGCCATCCGATGAGCTTTGTGACATCCCACCATTCGCCATCAGCTCTGGAGATGTAAGCCATTCCCAAACAGAGTTCTTCGTCCATCGTCTCATCATCGATTTCGTAGAGAACATCATCCAAGTACTTCTGGATGTCCTGCTCCAGTTCCAGATGAACAAGAGAGCTGCCCCATTTCAAAGGTGGCAAGATGGCCTTGCAAAGTCGACATCCTTTAACTACACCATCGACGAGTTGGCGTCGCGATATTGTGTACGAAATTCCGTACCCAGTATCAGGCAAACGAGCTCCACTCGTTATGTCGATATTTGAGCAGAGGTCTCGTAGTTTGGCGGGTCCAGGGCAGATCCCTTCGAGGTGAGTTGGGCATATCATGGCCCTTTTTAGGACATGCTGAGCATCCAACCATTACGAGTCCTGAGTGCAACGAAGGCTCGTTGATACGAAACGAAGTTTCTCTTAGCATCAGCTTTTTCGTGGGATAGCTCGGTAAGCCCTCCGATTGGTCAATTGCCTCTGGCGCCCGACTCTGATTGGATGGCCTTTGTTTGTGCTTTATTTGTTCGTTTTGCAAAAGTCACGCCTCGTTTCTTTTCCCACGACGTGGTCTAGATCAGTCTGGATGCATCTAGGTCTGTCTTTCAATCCTCTCGTTCAAGTTCCCCTCCCTTGCCCCTTGTCCCCCTCCTATGCACACTTCGAGAACAACCAAAGAACAACACACTCTTTTTGGGGCCACACTTTGATTGTTTTTACTATCTACTTTGTATCTGCTCCCTCGATTCTTTTGCGCCTGTACATATGTTTCTACGAGAACTCGCCATCAGACTCTTTGTAGCCCTTGTCTCCTCCAATCCCCACTGCCCACATCAAGTTGAAACTGTACTTGGTCTCGTCAACCCCCAGCGCCGGGTCACAGTGCTCCTACTCCAGGATTACAAGGAAAGCCCCTTCTCAGGGCCATAGGACGTGCGTCCGCGGGCTGCAGACACTTCACAACCGTGAGCACGACGCGTTGTGGTTATCCCGAGTTGTCCCAGCTCGCGGCTTCCACTAAAGATTCCTTACGCGTCCTGCGCTTCATCAAGACTCTCGTACCTACGAGACGTGCTCCTCATTCTCGTATTTACGAGACTCTTACCCTTCGCGACGAATCCTGCGCCCTCCCTGTCCTTGAGATCACCTTTGCACACCCTTGGCGCGTCACGCCATATTCACGTCAAGCACTTCTTACGCGCTTCCTCAAGACTCTCGTGTATACGAGATTCACCTTACATCCTCGTATTCACTAGATCTGGATACTTCGCGACGACTCTCACGACGTTTCAGCCCATCGAGGTCTGCCTTCGCAATCCCTTGCCACGCGTCTCACACGTCCTTCAAGACCCTCGTACTCACGAGGATCAGTCCTCTCTTGGTCCTCTCTCCCCCGTGTTTGCAAAACTTGATCCCTTTGCGACGACTCTCTACTCTATGGTGCAGTGCACCTAGTCACCGCCAAGTTGGAACAAGCGCGAAATTGGCCGGCAAAGCCGGCGTCAAAATTTTTTCTTGATTTTCCGAGATTTTCTGGAGCTCGACGGACTTGAATTGGCAGGTTGTGTTGATTTTTCACAATTCTGGGGTGAAATTACCAAAATGGGCGAGATAAGATATGGATTATCTCATCATCTTCCCCTAAGATTGCCGATTTAGGGGCCAGATAAGCCTGATTAGGAAGGTGCGCGAATTCCCGGATGGACAGAATTTATAACTCCGTCAGTTTTGCTCCAAATAAAAATCGGTCTAGTAGATTTGAAGGGCTCATCGAAAGGAGTCGTTTGGCTAAAGGAATAGTTTTTCTGATCAAATTTGGAAGGTCTATAAGCGCTGTTCCAACTTGGCGGTGACTAGGTGCACTGCACCATAGATCTCCCGCCCTCATACACGAACCCTTCCCTCACGATCTGCTTTACGAGCGCTCTACAAGTCCTTTCTAG
>BEWF01000263.1:0-21003 GCA_002583695.1 Pleurotus salmoneostramineus
TCAGAGCGCAGCGTCGCAACGTCATCGAAGGCTTCCGGGGGAATTGATGGGGTTTCGCCCTCTTCCTGAGGGAAAGTGGGCTTGAGAGGACATTAGAGAATGTATATGAAATGGTTTGCCAGATGCCCACCTGGTACAGGGAGAAACGCGTGAAACCAGTGTAATTCTTGATTAAGCGATGATAGTCGCGGTCTGCGATATCATGGACCGGTATACGAGAAATCTTGTCGTACCTTTCGGGTCGAATAAGTAAGACGTTGAGCACGAGCATGGTGGCGGGGAAGAAGAGTTGAGAGTCAGGGCACACGCCTTCTGTGGCTTGTTTTGATTCTCCGAATATTCTCCGCCTCAATTTCTAAATCCCAGCTAGGTTGTATCGTCGACTTCTCACCGACCCTTTGCCAGATATTGTCTGCGCAGCGAAGCCATATGAATCAACCTTCTTTTCCTCTCCTTCAGAATACATCATGGTCATTGCTTGTGAAGCCTTCCCACTTGAAGCACTTCTGCTCAAATGTCAGCGCGCAGATGACCGACCTCATCCAAACCGATTCACCGTTACGGCGAGGACCCAACGGGCATGAAAACAGAGGGAACACAGGCGGTGGAGACGGCTGGACGGGAGTCGATAGAAGTCGCTATCGTCGCTATCACTCCTGGTGCACTCTTTCGGTGGGGATATGAAGGGATTATTGTGTATTAATTTTCTGTCCATCTTTATACTGGTTACATTTTTATATACAGTCCGGACCGAGCGAAGACGCAAGGGCTTGCGAGGTAACCCTCACATTATTATCTGGTGACTTCATGGCATCATTAGAGGCTGCTATTCTCCTTACCAGATGATGGGGAGGGCGAGGATACAAGTACATTCAAGTGGATCAACAGGACGGCGGGAAGTGACGATGAGGGGATGCTGGAGGTCTGGGGTGGCTGGTCAATGCGATGATGCGTCTAGCCTCGTGACCAGACCGCTATGAGGTACTCGCTTGCAAAGGAGACCGTCGATAGACGATATCATAGACAGGCTGGTCACGAGCCTATGATGCGTCGTCGAGGGAGGAGTAACACATTTGGCCACAGGACCGCGTTCCGAGACCGCGGGCCACTCTCCCACTCGACCGGACTTTCTGCTCTCGTTTGTATCTGAGCGCTCAGTCCTCTGTGCTCCTTACGCTTACGCCGCTCTCTCTACTGAGAAAAATACCTCAAAAATCGCGGAACTATTACTGACCGCTAGGAAGCTTTCAGGATGAACATGAGGACAACAAACGCGCCTCGCTATCCAGTTGGAATAGAAGCCTTTTACCACCCTTTCACGAGACCTTGCTGGCTTTTGCCTTCTCTCTTATCCGCATCCGAACGACCGTGCAGTGTAAGTGGAGGAATTCCTACCTACCATGCATGCACCGTATTGGCGGGGCCTCCCGTGTGTCAGTTCGACTTGTGACTACCGTGTGCAGAGTTCCTCGGCTATCGTCCTACATCGTCGTGCTGTGGATGGTTCCTCTAATCTAACTGAACTCTGGCCATCGAAACCACGGTTTGTGAAAATCCCTCCTCGTTTACGTCTCTCTGGCTGATACCTTTACCTCCTCTGCCAGGCTCTCTACGCACGCTTTCTGCCACAAGGCTGGTTTTGAGGGAGCTTCAAGCTCAAGTTGAATGAAGTGCGGAGAGGGGGGGGTTGAGGGAGAGATGGGCTTGAAGAAGGTTAACTCTTTGCACGCGGTGCGGATATGATCACGCATACCCCAGTGGTCCCGGTCGGCTGTGACCGCGAGCAAGCCCAACCTCTCGATGACGCATCAACCACCCAGAAGAAGTCTGAAACCCTCCCCATCTTCAGCTCGGTCCTCTCTCATTGCCATCTGCGCTGCTTGTCTTCATCTACTCTACCAACAAGTGGGGAATCTCAAACCCCAAACATCACCTCCGTATCTCATAATGGTGGCGTACAAAGCTGGACGAAGATTCTCCCTCCACAATCGAGACGCGCGCATTTCTCGTACGTCAACGTTGAACGGATATCAGCGCTTTCAAAGGCTATTCATGTATATGATTCGCAGACTCGATGTCAACGCTCGTCCTACGTCTTACCATAATTGGCTGGTTCGTTGACGAAGGGGATGTATTGAAGGGGATGTATTGGTGGACAGGTGTGATATGGTCTGGGAGGAAAGATGCGTAGGATGAAGAAGAAAGCCCTCGAAGAACCAACCATTGGCCATGGGAACCAGCACGCAATGGCACCAATTTCCCTTCTTCCCCTCCTCGCAGTGTCGATGTACGCGATGACGAGCTATGTTCGCCGATTTTCAGCTCTTCGATACCAGCCCGGGAACTCCGTACCCCCAGCCGATAATTTGCGTCAAAAATACATGCCCCGGTCCTGAGCCCGCCACCACCACCTCCATACGTTCCCGTCGCTCCCGTCGTGACTCAACGTCAACGGTGGATTTACCAAGATGGAAGAGGGTTCACCAGTACCTACCATCTTCCCGTCGTCCACGCGAATCCAGAGACCTCCAAACGCGCTGAGATCGTCGCTCTTGCTGTTGAGTATCTGCATCGTCGCTGGTCGACAAACACGCGAACCCTTCTCAGCACTTGGTCAATCCTTCATGACTATTCTGCGGGTTTCCGTCTTCGGTGGTGTTCACTCGCACCTTACAGGCATCGCTGATCGCGGACTCTCACTTTCATGCATGGTCTCCCTTCACAAATGGACCTTGACATTCCAATACTATGCGAGCCTTTGGACGACCTTAGGGTTTCCGTTTACATGTACCTGCTCTATTTCGGACTTTTCTCTATCAACCGCTGGAGAGAAAGCCTTGGGCACTATAATTTTACCTTGCGTCACCCAGCGTACGCATTGCGCGGGCTCCTCCATCAGCGTGTTTTGAACACATTACCGGCAGGAGAGGGGAAACCAAGGCCGATCAAGGAGGAACCCTATTCTGAGTTCTAAACAGATTTGGGCCCAGGGGTCCACAAATACATGGTACACGCCCGTGTATGATGTTGGTATGATGTCGGACGCAGTCGATTTTCGCAAGCTTGATCTGTAAGTATACATACTTTGGCTACGCGATCTTTGAGAGTTTGCTCACAGCCCTTAGCCCACCATGCCTTGCTCGGAGCCTCAAGGACAAGAACGACTCCTTTCCAAGTTCGACGTTGTTGTATCGCTGCCGGTACATCATCCTGTTCTACGCGTTATGGTCCACGGTCGTGGTCACATTGGGCGGGCATAAACAAGAATGGGTCCTAGACTGGGATTTATCCGTTTACCTCATCGTTGCTTGGTAAGTCATATACACACCCTTTCGCGCCGATAACGGCTCACTCAATGTTAGGGCCACGATCCAGTTCATCTTACTGTTCTTTCGAAGAATCCATCATTCATACGCGAGGGTTGAACAAGCTATTCCGCTGTGGAGAGATGTCTCGCAATCCATCGCATCATTTGCGCACAGCGTACAGTCTGATAGTAAGACCCCTGTCGTTATTACTATGTCACTTTTCAGGTCGCTCATATCCTTCCTAGGCTCGCCTGAAGGGGCAAACGCCGCGGTCCAGACGAGGGCCCTCCATCTGTTGAAAGAGTTGGCGGTTGCTTTAGGACTGACTGTCTCGGACAAAGCCATTACGAATCAACTCGCAGATGAAGAGGTACGTCTTCATAGATTGACCTGTTGTTGCTCATCCTTACCTTCAAAAATGCCATAGACATCACTTGCGTCTAACTTGAAGGAAAAATCACTCTCGCCCGAGTTCGACCACCCGAACACTCAAGCTGTACGCTCCCACTTAGGGGGTTGCTTTCCTGCAATACCTTCAGACGGAGCCACGGTTGGCGGTATCACATCTAGTGTGTGGTACACGCCGTGGACGCTTATACATATTGATCTGGTATGTTTTCAACTTCACCCTCTAGAGTAGAGCTCGGACTAAATACCCGAAACCTCCTTAGCTCAACGCGGTTGTCGCTATGAAAGGAGATAGAACCGACCGGGAGAGTGTATCTACTGCCGAGGGTAAGTGGGGACACTTCTCCGAGAGCATACTGAACCTTATCACTATGTGCTACAGCGAGACTTGATTTATTGGATGATATGAGTGACAAGCTTGAAGTTCTCAAATGGCTTCGTCCATATCTGTGCGTTGCTATTCCCCGCTATTTCAGCTACCTCGCCTCGTCTGACTATCCGAATGACGAATCTAGATACATCGTTCATTTATGGGTCTCGGCGGCCCTATACTGTCTCTTCCTGGTCCGTCTTCCTCCCCCCTTTCCCGCCTTTGTAATTCCTGACAGACCACTCATTGCTTAAAGCCATTGGGACTTTCGTTGATTGGTGTCGGGTGGAAGTGCATACCCATTACCATTCTAGTGGTAAGTGACTCAAAACGGCGTCGTATTCTCGTACTCACATGTGGTGCTAACGCAACACATCCTTCAGTCGTCTTTTTTCTTCCCTTGCATGGTGGCTGCCGATGATAACGACCGTGAGCGACATTCGTACCTCACATTGTCTTGTCATGGATATACTAATGTCTCCTGGATTCTTCTAGATATGATGAATCATTGTCCGTATCATCACTTACGTCTTGGAAGTTGATTGACACTGACATCCTAACAACTTGAACAATCTCGTCGACAGGTCATGCACCATGCGGGTTCATTAGTGCCCTTAGCCCAGATCCATTCAAATACGCGTGGGGCTGTTTCGTTACCAGGCTCACTCGGCTACGGGACTTCAAGTTCGCCCCAGACTCTTAGTCTCCTTCTCCTTCTGTGACCGCCGCCAACAGTTATTTCGATTACGTTCTTACGATGACTCCCGTACGGTGGTCGGGTACTGGTAAGGCTACTGCGTCTCAGGAGACTACTGGTACGAATGACACCAGCTCTGCGGAACTCTTCTGTGGGGTGTAAATGGTTCAAAGTTGAGGGTGTAAGTAGACTATATCTTCGAAGTTCATCCATTTGTATCTGTAATAGGAAGGCATGTTCGATTTCGATCTCGGAGAACCTCTATAAGTCCTGTTGTATTCCTTTCATATTTCTCAGAGACCATCTCGAATATGCTTATAATGTCGCGTCCCTTCATAGGCACCTAGAACGCGTCTGTCACGCGTCACGTGTCGTGACCATCGATTTGGCTTCAGCTTGAAATTTCTCTCGATCATGCTCCGTATGATCCTGACCAACGCCAGCAGCTTTGTCAATGTCTGGGCTCCGAAAGTACGCGGCGCCGAGCCCACGCTTTGTTGTAGCGTCGCTCACTGATGGGCCGGGACGTCCTTTCTCGCCTCGCCAACGTCCAGGTTTCAAGCAACGACACGGGTAGGCGATTTTCTACAGGATTTGTAACACAGTCTAGCTCATGGCTCCTTCTCATAGCTTATAATTACTTCAAAGGCGCTCGCCTTCACGATCTCATCCACCACGGGTCAAACTACGCGCGGACTAGTCTGACTCTTCCACGAGGACTTGCTGCTCATACCAAACAACTCAGGAAATGCCCTTCCTCCAGCCACAGGAATCCAAAGGTCCAGGACTTGAAGTTTGAAATTTGAAGCTTGAAGCTATGAAGAGTCATCCTTGCTCGAAAATCAACGTTTCAACGCAGTCTCCCATGTTCCACTTCGATTCGCACCGAAGTCCAACTCATCACCGGTCACCCTCAGCAGACTTCCTACTATATGCTATCGTTCCACTGCTCACACTCTTCGCGCTGCGTACTGTTGACTTGAAGATTTGGAGGGGTTGTATGGTTGCAACTGACTTCTGGCTGTCCGAGTCGTGGTACGTGAATATTTATGTCTCTTTCTCGGCTCTCTCGCTGATGGTCCCAAGTTTTCGTTCGGCTACGTTCTCCTACCCGAACTTTCCGCCACACCACCATACTGGCTACAAGAATTGCCTCTAAACGGCCTTGTGTATGCGCGTCGGATTAGACGATTATCGGAGGTTTTCTGGTTCAATGGCGGTTTTTCGGAGGCTTCAAGCTGAAGTTGAATAAGGTGCGGAGAGAGGTTTGGCGCGGAGAGGTCGGCTTGAACAAGGTTAACTCCATATTCGACGACGGTGCTACTACGATCGCGCAGATTTGAGTGGCCATCGGTCAGGTTGTTACCCAACTCGAACCCCGCCCTTTCCTCGTGGTTATGCCCTTCAGAACCTCAGCAAGTCGAAGACCTTGGATACCCTCTACATCTCTACACCTCATTGCTCTCTGCGCTGCCCAGTGCTTGTCTCCATCAAGATGGGGCATCACAACGACGCGCGTAGCCTAATCAAGAGTATACGACTCCCGCTCTTCCTCTTCCTTGCTCTCATCTCCCGTCAACGCCAACGCCAATGGATATCCCAGAGCTTCAAGACCTTTCGGAGCTGCTCTATTCAGATATCATGGATTCATGAATATCGTCGGTCTGCAGACTCGATGTCTCGCTGTTGACACTCGTCCTACGTCCTACCATGATTCCATGATTCCATGATTGGCTGAGTCATTGGCGAAGGGGGATGCGTTCCGAAGGGCATGTTTCGTTGGTCGACATGAGGGATAGTGGGATGTGTGCTATGGGAGGCAAGATGGGTCCGGGGGGTACGGGGTAGGATGAAGAAATGAAGAAGAATTAAAAACCCCCTCGAAGAGCAAAGAACGAACCAATGGTCCATTGATCATGGGAACCAGCGTGCAGCGGCGCGCGTTTCCCGTCCTCGTCTAATGTGTCTGATCCCTTCTCCCCTCCTCCTCCCTGCAGCATCGACATCCTCCATGACCGTGGAGAACGAAAAAATGGAGGAAAGCCTACCTACCGTACCTGTCATGCATAGGTGTGGCTCGCTGACTTGATGTCAACACTCGTCCTGTGGTTTCATGGTTCGTTTGCCATTGCGAAGGCGTTGGTTGGTTCGTTGGCTGGTTGCTAGATGAGGTGTGGCTTGTGAAGCAAGGCGTAGAGGATGTCGATGAAGACTTCTAAGGGCAATCCGTCGATCATGGGAACCAGTTCACGACCGTACCCGCTTCCCCCTCGGTCGAAGGCTGTTCATCGACGTATGCCTATTCAAAAAATTTACCTGGCATCCCCACCTCCCCTGCGAGGAGGTATCCTACATGAAGGCCGACTGGTTCGTGACGGCTCGGCCGTCCTGTGGGGTTTCCCCATCAGCTTTTCAATTCGCGATGCCCGTGACTGTCCACGATCATTGATAGCCATACCCTCTCTCTTTCCCCCATCTACAGCGTCGGTGGTGGCCCATGGGGTATGAAGAAAGAGTCAGCCTTACCTCTTGCCTCAGTGGTCTGCCCTACTCTCTTTCAGTTCGCTGCTCTTTGTTGGTGGGGGGTCTTCATTTTACCGACGTCTAAACTCGTCTCTTGTGATCGCTTGCCGAGGGAATGAATGAATATGGCAAGAGGAGGAGGAGGGAATACAGTATGGGAACAACATTAGAGGCATGATGACACCATTGAATTTTCATCGCTACATACTATCTTGCTGTGGTTGCGTTTTCGCTCGTCGACCATCTCGTTCCGCTCGCGCTGATGTCTACCGAACCGTTTCCTGTGGTTCGAGCTCAGGCGTATCACTCGCCCCCGCCGGGAGGAAGACGTCGACAATTCTTTGACCGGCTTCGGTTTCCGCACAACCTCAGAAAGCACCCGTCACGCTCTCCTAATGTGGGATGAATTGACATGGTTGACCCATCGCTCGATGAAATGCGGCACAGCTCATGATGCATGAAGCTTGAAGGTTCACGTCGCCTTTGGTTCCCTTGTTCCCCCTTCCAACCGCCAACATCTTCGCACCATCCTTAGACATGGAGACTCGGGTGTCGTCAGGCGACCTGAAGGCTTCTTGAGGCGACCGTACCTCTCGTAGTCGCGGATGCCTCCCTGCTTTCGTACTTCGGTCTTCTGAAACTGCGTCCAAACACTTTTCTCTCCATGTTCGTGTATCGATACGTTTGTCGGATGCTTTCTCACTTGCGAACGTGCATCTCCCCTGTCTATGTTTCTCTTCACCGCAAGTTTATCGTAGGCCCTAGAGTGTGGGACCACACATACTCAATATCAATCTTAATACAGACACTTATGACACTTACACCAGCATCGCCCCCGTTGCATCCATATGCCCAGTATGACCATTGGATACAATGCGCCAGGGGCATACACCCGAAGTCCCCACATACGGTGATACTCACGAGTCTATTTTCTTTCGCCATGCGGGCGGACGCGAAAGCCAAGTTGTACTGCAACGCCAGGATATGATGCAACTTGCATAAAGCTCTGAAGTTGTGGTTCCGCACGTGGTGCCAATCGTGTCTACTGCCTTCGCTGAGTTTTTACGGCTACTTCCATCATAATAATCAATCTAACATTCAACGTTTCATTGCTAATGAATATACGCAGATACAACAATTAGAGTAGGACAAAAGTATAGGGACTGGGCGGCTGCATGCGTATGTGAAGGGCCGCAATATGGCATGTACTCCCGAAATTTGCCTAGGTGAAGATCATTCCCAACAGTCATTGCCTGGTGCATACCCGACATCGACCCCCACATCTTTTAGTTCACCCAAAGATGAGAAGGTGCCCATGATGACCGCCAAAGGCCTGTCATAGAATAGGAGCTCTTTTAACGGGTGACCCTGTAGCTTCGCTCTTCGCACTTGATCATCGAGGCATCTAGCTTGCCTGGTGACAAACAAGAATGTTTCTGTGTCGAAGTCATCAGGCATGTACCAGCCAAGTTCCAACCTCTCTAAGCCTGGTAGCCCCGAGAGGATCGCGAAGAAAGCTTCTGTCCACTTGGAGACACCCTTGATATACAGTTCAAGGTTGCGAATAGAAGGGGAGGAAATAATCCATGGGATGGCAATATCTTCGAAATGGGAGCAGTTGGAAAGGCATAGGCGATGAAGCTTGGGGAAGGAAGCCATTGGTAGGTCTGTGGGTAGCAGTGCGTCATCGCCGCCCCTCAGTTGCAGATGTGTGAGATTCGGGAGGGTGATCTGGTTGGATTTGGATTGCGGATCAGGAATAACAGTCAACCCTGGAAGTGACGTGTTTGTAAGGATGATGGTAAGTGCGGTGGTTGACACAGGTATGATGCGAAGAAAGTCGTGGAAGGAATTCGATGTGAGTGTTGCTGAAATTCGGGATGGTAGTCGTTGGGGAGTAATATGTATCCAGTTGAGATATCGTGCGTTTTTGGGAGGAGGAAGAGCAAACATTGTCTCTCGAGATGTCCAGACCTTTCCGCTACACCAGCCACAATGATGAATGCGGAGTTCACACCCCAGGCTATATAACTCTTAAGTCCAGCCAAAGGTAGATTATAAAGAAACATACCAAACAAACCACTCATTGATTGGGCCGGTGCACTGAGAGTCACATCGTGGGCATCGAGTAAGTGAACTTAGTTGGACAGCGATATACTTCGCATTGCAAAGCGTGTCAACGTTAATGCTGGAGGTGGGAGAGGCGAGGAGCGCGACGTTTTTGGGAGTGACGACACGGTGAGTAGATACATCAACTAGATCACCGTTAACACGGCAACTTCGCAGAAGGATTGTTAAGTCCTAATACATATTGTGAGTTAGACTCCGGCGATAATAACATGCACATCTCAGTCCTCACCGAGAATGAAGAAAAGTAATCCAAAGGAAGGTCGAGTTCGAAGGTAATAGCTTGGGGATCCCCTATGGGCCCAGTTCTCCAATAACTGAATAAGTTGAGTCTTGCCCTCGGAACATTAATGCGATATATATCCTCTTTTCTGCCATTGTGGTGACGGAGAAATTGCTCGAAGATCTTTTTGGATACGTCAGATACAAGAGGTTTGTGGAGATCTTCATTTGCACTAGAGAATGGACAAGTTAGGGAGATCGACCAAATTATTGACGGTGTGCTACCTGAGAGTATCCATCAACAGTTCTAATGGCCGTTTAAATAAAGCCAGCTCCTGAAGGGCATTCTGTGCTATCCGCGTGATGTTGCTGTCCTCGCACATGTTCCACATGATTGACCAGAAGATACGCCGCCAGAAGGGACCAATTATGGTGAATTGGAGGCCCTGGTGAAAGAGGCAAACATCGTAGACAAACTTCTCAATCACATTGGTGTACTTCTCCACTTGTGAGGCGAGAAATGGCAATAGGCGTAGTCGTGCATATTCATCCTGCTCGTCATACGACTTCTTCAATATACTCTCCACTAAGAGGCCTACAAGAGCAGTGGTGGTGCGAACTGACAGTAACTCGTCTCCAAGTTTGCGGATGGGTTGGTGATTGGGAATGGTGTGCGTAATATCCTCGAAGGCTGTCTGAGCTTCGAGGAGGAAACCGATGAACTTGGCGTAGGGTTCCGTGGTTGGTATCCCAAGAGGTAACGTAGAGCTGATTGTTTCAATCCTGAGGTTGGGCGACGTGAATATATTAACTTGGTTTCCAGCGACATCGTTATAGGTCTCCAAAGTGGCTTGGCCACGGTTATCGAAGGGCATCGTGGATTTGGGATAAGCGACGTGGCAAGGGAGAAGCTGGTGGATAATGGGTCAAGTGCTAAGCGATAATAAAGGTCGACCGTCGCACCTATATATCGATTTGGAGCGCTGGGAAATCGAAGGAATGGGCAGTCCCGTCCTAATGAAAACCATCAATCACTTAGTGCACGTGTATGCAGGAAAATGAGGTGACATACAGCAGTGCCACGGTTGGCCGATCGCTACAATTGTGATACCGTCCAGACCCAATACTGAACTCTAACCTTTGACTCGGAGGCGGATGAGTGCATCGCAACGGACACTAGAGGGGGGAATCTTCGTGTAAAGGCAGGGAAGAACCGAAAGCTTTCGAGCCCAACTGCGAACACGATGTTCTGACCTCGGTATAACACGCGTTGATCGATTGGAATCATGAGACGATATCATGAACCATCAGATCTGCAGACATACACCATGATCATACACGTGTGGTCGATGAGCTCCCCGAGCGGTAGAAAGTACTGTTCGGAAATATGCAGAGTCGCAACTGGCAAGCTGGGCGCAAGGATATCATAGAAAAGACCGAATGAGTCTACTGGATGAAAATTCTGACCTCAAGGAAAATCGAGCACAAGTGCAGAAGCGTTCTATCTGGCTAGCGCCGTGAGGGCTGTGATGCCTTGAGGAGTCAGGCCTTCATGCCTTGAGGACTTGGGGGCGCTCGGCATTTATCAGTGAATAGTACGGTGACGGCAAAAGGCGTCGAGGCTGTCCAATCTCTATTTTTGAAGACTCCCAGAACCGTCGAGAAACCGGCAGCGTGGTCACTCCGTCATGGTCATGGCGAGCTATCATATATCGGCTTCAAAGAGACCTCCGAATTGTCCCATGAAGCTGTTTTGAAGTTTGCAAACAAGGGTAGTCATTCCGTAAATTTCCAACGGCTGGAATGGCAGGTAAGGTGTCGACGACAGAAGTCAGAGAGCATACCGATGGTCAAACAAGAGAAGGTATTATCGCTGCCCGGCAGGAACAGACGATGTAATTGCATACAGCCAAATGAGAGGAAGCAATGTGTATGAACACTAGCATGGCTATCCCTAGGAAGATGGTGGTCCCCGACGTAGGGAAGATGACTGGGAGATGGATAACGGGAGCAACGCCCGAGAGGTAAGCCCAGAGACAGAAAAGACCTAGATCGACCACTTATAGAGTACACTGTGAACGTGTCGCACCCGTGTCACGGTGTCCAGGCAGAGTGTAAGTAGCTCCATCACGCAAGATGCTTGCTCCAGCGGAGAGCATGCGTCCCGACTCCCACTGTGGAACATCCTCTAACGCCCTGTCGGTGATGTGAAGCTGTGCAGAAATATTGGGAAATGAAGTTTTCGTGGTCACCCACATAGGTTCCAAGCAGGAAACGCAGAAGCCGTAGCCAAGCATCCGCAAACACCTTCTTTCTTCCAAATGTTCATCCGCTCGTATTTAGCTCCCTAGGCCTCCCCTCACATTTTCGACTCTTCATCGTAATCTACGAACACGTCATTTTGAACAAGAGGTTCCAGTTGATACTAGCTAGATATGTCCTGCTGGTGCGTCCGTTCGAAGTTAAACGTTCAACCACCACCTCTAATTGACTTGCTTTCTTCTTTCAGGTCTTCGACGAATATTGGCTAAGATCCCATCAATATCATTATAATTCACGGATAAAATGAGTGGCTTATCTGTGCGGACAATTGGTGCGTCAGCTGTATCCCCCTTCAAAGTTCGCCTCCATCTGACACCTTTTCCCTTCCAGAAGAACATCGACCTCGGCCATTGGGCTCGATTTTACTCCCACATAACCCGCGAATAGGCCTTACCGGATGCTTTGCATCCCAGACGCGTGCTCGTATGGTTATAGGGCCAGTTTTCATGGAGGTACATGTTATCGAAATGTCGGAGATGAATCTGAACTCGGAGCTGCTGTGACCATAAGGATTTGCGAGCGCATAACCCTTGCATAACCCCCACGACCCACAAGTTAGCCTCGTTATCAGGCCGCTATGAGCCTGAGGTTGTCGATATAGGATACAAAGGCCAGTCACAGGCCTACTCACAAGTCTCGAACTTGTGTTTTTTCTCGCCCAGACACAGAGAACAAGGCAGCCGTCGACAATTCAACAGCTCGGCTACCCAGTGATCCAACACCACCAGTGCCTCCGACATCAGCCAATCATCATCCTCCATCTAGCTCATCGCAGCTCGTGCGCGTCCTGGTTCCGATTTGACATAAGGCCTTCGCAGAGGCTTCCACCTTATCTTCGTGAGGCGCGATTATAGAGGGAGGGTTTCGCATCGTTCCTCACACCGCCTTTGTCAACGGTCACGGTGCAGTCCCTTCCCCTCACCCTAGCTTCGTGCTTCGTTCCGGTGTCATCTCTGGGCTGGCTTCGTAGCTTCAATGACCACTCTGGTACATTCATGAGACACTGGCTCGATTACGGAGAGGATGACTGTTGGTATGAATAGGAAATTTAGCTTGGGAGGGCAGGATGGGTACGAAGAAGAGGAAAGACTTGAGGGAGTGGTTTCCAGACCACGGGCACCAGCTCGCTCCTCCCATCGTACAGTTCCTCGACCACGGGCTGTCGATTCTCCCTTGCAGAAACCCATCGTATCTCCCACTCGAACCCTGTGATATCATATATGTTCGTTACCGTGGAATGGGGGTTAGAGTGCTCACCACGTCATGGAAACTCCTCAAGCCGTGAAGATGCCACACACAGTCGTCATCTCCTTGCTTTCTCGAGGAGCCGTTTACGAGTCCACCGGTCGCTTGGGATACCGCGTTCGCCACGGTCCTTGCGCCTCCTTTAACCATCTTCGAAGGTCCCGGGTGCTCTGCTCAGCATCCCTCCTCGCAGTATCGACTTTCGGCGCCTAGGATGAATGTCTTGCTGGTCGTTTTTACGGATATGTTTTGAGGGCATTTGTACGCGTACTGTCAACCGCTCTCTTGATACCTACGTACCTTCAGGCATCGATGATAGAAGAATGGCAATACGGAAACCCTCATCGAAGGCAACGCGCTTCGCGTGCCACTGACGTCGCCGACACTGCTTTTCGTCTTTGCTCATTGTCCAGCAAGTGCTTTGGTGGTGTCAGCCAGTTTAGGTCTCTGGGGTGGGAGACCGCTCTTATGGCCACGGCCGTCCTCCCGTCGATAAGCATCTTCTCCCTTGCGTTTCGTGGCGAGTGGGGTAGACATCTTCGAGAAAAGGGGGGGGTGGTAAAGACGAGGTAACGAAGGGCGAGAGGTTCGTTTCTGCACTTCGGTACTGGAGAAACCAAGAAGAATCTGCTCGCTCACGGTGCCAGGCGCATGTGCGCAGTATGTCATCACAAAGATATTTTCACAAACGCTTTACATTATTCGCACATTGTAGTCATCCCAGTGAACGAAGTAGCTACCCTCCGTTGATCTTTTCACAAAGTTTTTCCTATGCGGGGATTGGGACTTCGGCTTGTGGAGTCAGGCGCACTGCGTGTCTACGAATAGCCTTGTCAAAGTCACCAACGCCAGAATGGGCAGTAACACGGTTATCCTGTGGGCGTACCATTGAGATTAACTCCGAAGTTCAAGATAATACGAAATTACCCAAACTACAACGGTTCCAGGTTTGTACGTTGCGCGGATCTGGAAGTCTGCACCTTTCGAGATGTGATCGAACAAGAACTTGAGAAGGTATTCGGATTCCTCGACTTTGTATCCTACGATGCGCTTGGTGAAGCCTTGGTTGACGTAGAGAGCCTTCTCGCCAGTGACTGGGTGTTGGCGGACGAGAGGATGCTGAGATATCGGATAACAATGGGGTAAATTTCGTGGAGGTGAGCATTGAGCATTAAATAAGATGGGTCTGACGAACCTCGGTTTCGACGGGCTCTCTGCGAACGGGACCACCCCTCTTGCGAGAGAACTCGGCCTGGGGAACAGCTGAGTGGACTGCTCTAAGCCCTTCCAAACGTTTCTTAAACTCGGGGGAAAGGCGGTTGTAAGCCTCAACTTGAGAGAGGAAAAGCGTATCGCCACCGGTCTCGGGCTGATGATTAATGATTCCTAGTATTAGAATCTTTAAGATCACGAATCAGGAATAATGGACTGACCTGATCAAGGATAAAGAAGAAAGTCGTTCCGGGGGTTTGCTTCTCGTACGACTAGAGGAAATGGGGGATTAAAACGAGCTGCACGGAATGGGTGGAGAAAAGGACATACAACGTCGGAGTGCCAGCTAGTGTAGTCGATGCGGTCTCCTCCAAAGTACTCTCTGAAGGGATCGAGCTCCGCATCCCGGTACACTAGGTGCAAAGTAAGAATGTGAACGACTGAGAGGGTAATAATAGTACCTACCAACATGGAACTCGGGGTACCCTTTGACGTTTCCTGAGGTGGGGTGCCTCTGGATGGGGCCGAAGTGGCTGTAAAGAGGGAACTGAGGACTCGGTATACACAGCTAACCCAACGTGAACCACAAACCTTGCGATCGCGATTTGCTTGTCAGCTCCGAGGTCTTTGAAGTCCTGATCCCTAAACAACAGAACCTTCCTTTCAGCCGTCAAAAGGGCAAGTTCGTCCAATCCTTCTTTGCTAAGCTGAGAGATTTGAACGCCTTCGATCTCGGTTCCAAGATACGGGGAGACATCCTTGGTGGTGACGTTGGGTCCGAGGAGGTGGGGTTTCTTAGGGTCGGCACGAGTACCAGGGTCGACAAAATCTACATTGTAAAACGTCAGCAACGCTCTAGAATAATTCGCTCGTGGAGAAATGCGCACCGAATATCTCGGTAGGAGGGAACTTCTCGTTGACGTCAAAGTAAGGAAAATAGAAAGGGTATGATGGACCATTATTCTACAGGGATGTTAGACGTCGATCACAAACTTAAGGTATCAGAAGACGTACGCCGTTGGAGACTGTGGCCTTGATAGCTGCGATCTTGTCTTGAACCGCGTCGACGGGAGTCTTGTCTGCGACAGAGGGTGCCATTTTCGATGAGGATCAAGATAGCGTAGGATATGTGTTTTTCGAAGTCGATTGGGCTTCTGGAGGTGGGTTATCCCTTCACCAGCCCATCCATGTTAAATAGGTTGAACGCTATTCGCCCCCTGTCAATTGTGCTTCATGCCATTGGGAAGTGAGATGTGCTCATCAGACGACAAATGGGGGCAGGGACACCGATGATATTGCGTGTTCGGCAAGTACGATGGCGCTAACCGACACTGTTCGTATGTTCACTAAGCAGATTGTCGTGAAATCTCAGCATGGCGCTGGCGATAGCGATAGTGAGCCTCGAGGCCTTGTGGAGTGATTTACCCTGACGATTGCCTCATCGTTATTGGTCGTCGTACATCGGTCGGGAAGGACGAAGAGGGCCTTATTACGGCCGAAAAGGTAACGTCGAATTTGAGATTTTCGTCGGTCCAAGCCAAGTCGAAGCTGTAGAGTGGAGCGGGGAAGTTGTGGCAGCCATACTTGTCCATCCACGTTCATGCACAAGGGCTATACCAGGCCGCCTCGAGAATTTGCGAACCCCATCGTATGCCTGGGTGCACCTTTGAGGCTTTGACTATTTATCAAGTCTCCGAGACGCGTCCGTTTTGGATGGCGACACCGAAATCATAGATGCGAAGATAGTGGATTGAAGATAGGCTTCAGCTAATAGTGAATGTGTGCGAAGGAAAGGATGAGTCGATGAGACAAAGAATCGGAGGTTCGGGTATCTCCGAGGATGGAAATGAGTCGCACTTGGTCTGCACTTTTGCTGCACTTGGTAGATTCCGAGTCGAGTACAGACAAGAAAAGGCTACATACGTGTACATCTGATAAATTTGAGGGGTTCAAAGGTCTAAAGTCTACTTGTTCTAAGGAGTCTAATCATACGGTTCCGATACGAGCAATCTAAGATCTTCTAATGAGCAAATCTAAAGTCAAGACGCCTGTTACCGACGTCGGTGGTAGTTTTCAAGTAATGGGCTTTTTCCTGCGCGGGAAAGTGTCTTGAACAAAGCGAACATGTCGAAGCAATCGCGAAACGTACCTCAGAAGTCATAGCGTCCCAGATTTTAGCACGTTGGCGGTTGCGCCACACGTAGTAGGCCTTCGTCCCGGGATAAAGCACAACCATGTTGAAGAGACAAATGCTTATGAGTACGGCATTTCCACGCCGGTCTGAAAGACGAGGATGTAAATCTATGGAATAGCTTTGCGGCAAAGTAGGCGGACTTACATCGAGGAGCATCATCTCTCCTATAGATTTGTGCAGAAATAATCGAGCTGGCTTGAACGAACCTGAACAAGATGGAATGAGTGGTACGAACAGATTGAGGCTGGGAAAAGGACAGACATATTATACAGGGAAGCGTTGACAGTCCGGCTAGCCACGGCACCAGCGTTGCGAGAGCACCAAGCAACCTGGAGGCAGAGTAAGCTGATCAGTATGACGAAGCCGCGAGTAGTTCGAACAACAAACCTGGATAGCGTGCGTGTACGGGAACGAAAGGAGCCCAGAAGCCAGTCCCTGGATAGTGAGATGTAAGAAAACCAAGCATCAGCGTATCGTAGGCAGACACGCACGAAGTAGGTCCATTGGTTTGGGTTCTCCGGGAGGTTGTACAACGCTACCAGGAAGGGTAAGGCCCAGACATCTTCCACCATCGCCACGACGGAGCGATCATTGACAGCTTCAGAGATAAGGGTGATACCGAGAATAGTGATCATGCTGGCGACCGTGGACGGAATGGTCAACAAGTTAGTTTGGAAGGTATTGAATCTTAAAGGGAGAGATTTTAGTTGATGCCAGGATTTGAGGTAAAAATATCCACGCACCCAATGTTGCGAAGAGAGAGGGTAAGGTATGTAGCAGGCGGTGAAACAGGGATACCAAACATGAGACCGCTGGAGAGAGCCGGCGGTTAATCCTCAGACACAGCGTGAAAAAAGATGGCATACAGGATATACAACGGCCAGAGGTCGTAGTCCAGCACCGCTTTATACAAGCGCTTGAGGGTCAGCCCTTCACGGTTGTGCATGTCTCCCTATGAGCGGAGAGTCAGATAATGTGTGGGGTTGGGCTGGGATTAAAGAAGGACTGACTTTCGTAGGGTCATCCCGGAGAATCCTTGATACAGCGATATACTCCTCACGCTCTGTGAACCAACCTTTGGGACGATACCATGTCCGAGTGCTGGTCGGAGACGGCGGCATCTTGAAGAATGTAGCAATGCCAATGGCGAGCGTAATACATCCCCTGTGGTGTGAGTGAGTGCCCAGGATGATATAGAGAACGATCGCAACGTACTCGATCAAAAACAGCCATCTGTCAAGTATCAGGCATTGAGTGAGCAGAAACCCCTAATGACCGTGAACGCTTACTGCCATCCTGCATGTCCAAAGTGGCCGCGCATGCGTAGGATTCCAAAGGCAAGGAAACTAGCCAAGATGCTACAAACATTCGCCGACATCCAGAAAAGGGCAAGTCTGAATGGAAGTTCATATTTGTTATAAAAATCTGTGGACGCGCTCGAGTTAATGAAAGAGATAGGAAGATCCTTAACGAACGTACAGGAAAGGTAGAGAATCAGGTCCGGGATGAAACCGCCTTGGAATAGACTGTACAAGGGATTGGTCAGAGAGAGGGCGGGAGGCGAGAACAAAGACGGAACGAACCCAAGAAGAGCTCGACAAGCCAGGAAAGACGACCTTCCGCTAAGCCAGAACTGAGAAAGAGTAACAATGCCTAGTGAACCAGTGTCCTCAGTTTCAAGGAAGGCGTGACAGATAAGGGCGACTTACTCCAACAACACATCTGAATGGGAATCCACACATCTGGGCCGAG
Organism: Pleurotus salmoneostramineus; assembly: GCA_002583695.1. Taxonomy (NCBI): domain Eukaryota; kingdom Fungi; phylum Basidiomycota; class Agaricomycetes; order Agaricales; family Pleurotaceae; genus Pleurotus; species Pleurotus salmoneostramineus. Next base: position 18,381 of record BEWF01000263.1, read on the forward strand.
CTAATTATGGAAGAGGTGGTAAGACGATGTATTTCGTGGAAATACTCAGAACAGCACGTACTCGCTTGGAAATCAACTGAGAAGGCAATTCGGCGCAGAGGAACGCAAGCCGGAACACCGTGTTTCCCAAGTTGAAATCTATGGAGGCGATGTCGAGTTCAATTTGAGCGGTGACTGACTAGAGGTGAGACAGCGTACCGTTTGTGGTCATGCCCAAGTCTGGTAAAAAGTTGTCCGAATTGGCTTGACTGAGATTACCTCGGTCAAGGTTAAGAGCCGAGAAGCTGATAGCAGCCCAAAGCATAACCTTCCAGTCGATCTTGCGAACAAGGGCCTGAACAAACAAGGTAACATCAGTACAGGCACTTGGGGAAATGAACGTAACGACTAACCTTTTCCTCTCTAAGCGTCCATCTGATCTTGGGATCGAATCTGTGGACGTTCTCGTACTCTTTCTTGGGCCAGTAGTGGGGAGCTAGGACAGGGTCGTTCATAGACTGAACGCCGAGTAGCGATCGAGTCCAAGTCAACTCTATCGCAGTTACGTCGGAAGAGGAAGTCAGTGAGCCTGAAAGGCTTGGGCTCGGAGTCCACGAGAGAGTCGTCGACGCTGGGTTTAGAGTCGACCTTGGACAGCGATTCGCGAGTTTCCTTGGAAAGCGTAGGGGAGTCGGGGGTCGCCATGGTCGCTCAGTTTCTGGCTTGCAGATAGGAAGGAGAGACCATGCTCGCCATTATATATTCAACCCATAAGCAATAACATACCCTCCTCGAGAACTCGGTGTGAAGAGATACTGCAAGGCACACGGGTGGCACAGGATATCGGATCGGGGGGCAAGCACACCATTGCCCTGCATACTGAGCCATGCCATACGGGCATTCAGTGAACTCAACCACGGAATGTGAGATAAGTAGCGGGATCGCGTCGAGCAAGTCAGGAATGACGTAAGAGCTGGCCGTCTTCGAAAAGCTATCAGTTGGTCCCTTAAGCAATTTAGGGAAGAGCTGCGGCAATCGGAGAACATGGTATCGCGACGATTGGCCTGAAACTGGAGGGAAGTCAGCATCGTTGTGCTCCAAAGTCGGGGAACGGACCTATCATATTTCGCTGATTCGTAATTGCCCAGCTTGGATGTAAGTTTGGGATCAACCCATCTGGCGATGGCGTCAATTTGACCAGGGTCTGCCGCCACTGCTATCACGACAAGATATGATAATATGCACAAATGTCGTTATGGCGAATTTCGTTCGCGCCATGCCATGCTTCGGTAGAGGCCAACGAGCGTTTCGGACGAGGGGGAGGCTTAAGGGACAACGATGCAAAGTTTTGGGTATCGAGCGTGGCAGAAAGCATGTGTAGAGAGCCTGGCCAAAGATATGGGATTGTCAGCTAGAGAGATGAGAAAAGAATATGGATGTTCACAAACCAGCCACGACGCGACGATGTGGAACGGTGGTCGATAGGGTGTCTACTACCGAGGACTCCTATGGAAGAAGGTAAGGGCATGGCAGGTGGGCTTTTATCCACTTTCATACGCCAGTCGTTCATAGATGGAGAAGACAGAGAGGGCATGAGAAACAAGTCCTCGTGGAAGAGAATTAATCCCTGCGTCTTGACGCCCTTGGTAGATGAGAGCGAACTTCCGCAAGCTACCCTCCGCTAGACTCCGCGAACCCGGCCCTCATTTTGACCGTCCAGCGTCCAAAAATTTCTTCCAAAATAGCTATGACCTTGATGGAACAGACCCTTTGGCTAGCATTGGTTTATATCAGAGCTTCCACCATAGGCCTAGTCGCGAAGTCAACGGAGACGGTGGCAAAGAGAGGAGAACGCAAGCTGGTGACGGTGACCTGGTCAGCTAGAGAACTGAGAACTGAGAAAGAAGTAGGAATTTCACGGACCCTGGCAAGACGGCATCCAGCAATTGATGTTACGTTCGTCTCGCGACAGTTCACCAGCTTTCATAGGCAGAAGCCTGCCAAAAAAACCCAGTGTTGTCGTACGGGAGCCCCGGACGATGTGATGCCTCATCTGAGCGAATTTAAGCCTATACTACCCGCGAAGGGTACATCAAGACCAGGAGGCAACCACAAGAATGGTGAATTTGTTGAATTCGGTCAACTGAGCGCTGATAATTGAGCAGAAGTGCCTCACGCCTATAAAGTAAGCAATGGCCATAGTGTATTCCGGAGGAGAGGAAAAGATGGTAGTAATGATTATTTAATGAGACCTTGAGCGAGTGCGGACGAGGAACAACAGAAATTGAGGCGGAGCATAGTCGGAGAATCAAAACAGCACAGAACGCGTGCGCGTGACTCTGACGTGACTCTTAACTCTTCTTCCCCGCCACCATGCTCGTGCTCAACGTCTTACTTATTGAACCCGACAGGCAGGACATGATATTCTCTATACCGGTCCATGATATCACAGACTGCGACTATCACCGCTTAATCAAGAATTACATTGGTTGCACGCGTTTCTCCCTGTACCAGGTGGGCATCTAGCAAACCATTTCATATACATTCTCTAATGTCCTCTCAAGCCCACTTTCCCTCAGGAAGAGGGAGAAACCCCATCAATATCCCCGGAAGCCTTCGACGACGTTGCGACGCTGCGCTCTGA